>JABSTQ010008956.1:0-43173 GCA_013358835.2 Ixodes persulcatus
ACCTGTAGCGGAGCCCTGGGCATGCAAAGAATCACACCACCAATGTCTGACATATCAGGCTTTCAAAAATGCTATTGTCCGATTTTCCCTCACCCTTCTGTCAGGATGAAGTGGTTACTATCTTGCCTTCCTCACATAGTGGTCCTTTGAGCGAGTTATGTGGTGTTATATCATAAGGTGGCATAGGGTCATTTTCTCTTCTATTTTTTCGCAGGATGTAATGACACACCATCATCACTAAGGAGACTGTACAGTGAGGCAGGCTCGGAAACTTGAATAAAGTGATAAGTAGGATTTCAGTTTCTGTCTTATCAATTATGTGAAGAACAGTGATCATAATGTTTGTATGCTACACATACATACTTTCAGTTGAAAATTGCAATGCATCTTTTCTTTATGGCTTTTCTCACACAGTTTCAGAAGACGCTGGTACGTCATTTTTATGAGAAATGTTTAAAAATAGAGGTGGCAAAGATTTCCTGGTAATTTTCACGTACATAGCCGCAAATCAAAATGACAACTCTCCTAGTCAATGTTGGAAAACGGCAGTACATTATTTTTACGAGGGAAGATTTGAAAATGATTCGATTGTCATTTTCACGCCTATACTCGCAACTTAAAAACGCGGTGCATCTTTTTTTTTTTACAACTTTTCTCACATAATTTCATAACATGATTGTACGTCATTTTGACGAGAAATGTTTGGAGATAGAGCTTCCAAGGCTTTCCTCGGAAATTTCCTGACTCATTTTTAAAAGTGCATCTCCCGATAATGACACCTCTGCATTATCATCAATTAAGTGTTGTCAACGGTGTTTCTTAACATTTCACGAGAATGGAGCTATGTGTCATGAAATTTAACAAATTGGAATCCAGCCGTTCAAAAAAACACCTTTGAAAAGTCAGCTTTTAAAATGCAGGCGCCGATTTTTCTGGACAATTTTAGACCGTTATTTCCATTCATAACGCCCGACATACACGGCGTCCCAGAAAACTTAAACCAAACTTAAAAAAAACCGGAGCGCTCTGCAGGAGTGAAATCAGCTGTCATTAGCAACCGTCTTGCGAAAGTGCACAGATTTTTTTAATGCGCCTAGTTATCTAAATAACTAAGATTAATCAGCTAACCTTTCAAATATTCTTTTGAGGGCCAAGATGTCAATTGTAAAGTTGCAGGGCGCACTGAGAAACACCCAATTAAAGTGTTTGCAACATAATACGCTTTCGTGGTTTTTTCCGGCCTTCAAAGAGCGCACAGAAAAAGGAGCACGCAAAGTGCACCTTGTTGAAAATAGTTTAATGGGGTGTTTTTAATGCGCTCTACAACTTTCCAATGCACACCTCAGCTTTTAAATGAAGATTTCAAAAGTTAGCTTGTTAGTCTAAATTAAATAACTAGGCACACTAAAAAAAAGAATTGCGTGCACTTTCGCAAGAGACTTGCTAACAGCGTACAGTTGGTTTCACTCCCGCAGAACGCCCCGGTTTCTTTTTAATGTTTGGTGCAAGTTACCTGGGACACCCCGTATATATGTACTAGTAGTGTACATTTAGTGCACAAAAAGTATACATGTAGTGTACTAAATGTACACGTATATTATGCTAGATGTGCACTCGAGGTGCACTTATGGTATACTACATATTCACTTGTGCTGTACTAAAAGTATACTATTTTGTTTCATAAAAGTGTGAAACTAGTACGATTTCAGTATATACTCTAAGTTCACTATTAGTATACATTCAGTATACTGATTTCGACCGACTTTTCGCTTAGGGTGGAGAGGATGTCCCAGCAAAATGGAAGATTTCGAGGGGGGGGGGGGGGGGGGGCCCCATGCCCCCCCCCCCCCCTGGTTACGTGCCTGATCTAGCGATATATGGCTTGTTCTTAATTCTAAGAAAATCGACTGTTTTTTCGTACGTCGGGTGGTCCTAAACAGCGGTGAATTTAAACGTTGTGTCGCTAGAGAATAGGTGTATGATTCTTGCAAAATTCATTTTTTGATTTATTTATAAACACTGCAGACTCATGTTAGAGTCCAAGCACAAGTGAGCATCACAAATATAAACATAATATGTAACACCGAGAAGATATCAGTACCAGCTGCAAGCTGTAATTAAAATCGAAGGAAAACACGAACAACAAAAGATAAGAAAACAATCGAATGAGTTGAACTTTCAAATTTGAAATACATTGTCCGACACTTGTACTTTCTACTATGTTCTTTAGTGGCTGGTTCCATGTGGTTATTTTCATGGGAAAGAACGAAAACTTGAATGTATCATTATGCGCACAAAACTCCTGAATCCTTTTGCCGTTGTTAAAACGAGTATTTGCGCACGATACTCGGGTTACGTAAGGACACTCGTCTAGGTGAATTAAATCATATATAAAGTACAAAATTTTAACCTCTTTTCTAAGCGCCAGGTTTGACGCGTTTCAAGTACAAGAAAACAGATAATTTCCTTCACGCTGTCCGTTCTTTTATACTGGTTGCACATAAATCGAACTGCAGCCCTCTGTACCAAATATCATGTAAGCCAACACTGGCAACTCCCGAAGAGCGCGGCGAAAAGTGATGGCAGCGCCCCTGGAGACCTAAGAGTCTCCGCTAGGAGACGAATTTTACACAAATAATTGTTTTTTCTGTCTCAGTGTGAGGTAGCCAATGGAAAAAAAAAATGTCAAGGGTATTCGCTGCTTTAAATGTTGAACATAGGTGCCACCTCATGAGTGCATGACTATTTCTTAGCATGGGAATGCTATTAGAGCTTTCAAAGGGCAATTTTGGGGTTCTCCTGAAGAATACACTATGTCACAACTTATGTAGCCCGGCAAAACGCAAATGCACCTTCGCGCTGTATATTTTTTTTAAAGGGAATGTACAAACATTTCAGAACATAGCTACGTTTCAAATTCATTGTTTTTATCAATGAATACGCTTTGTTGTTGCAATTACCATTTCTCAAGAATGTCTCGCTTATAACCGTTTTTTCGAATAGGCTAGCTGGCTAATCACGTTAAGATCGTCTCCGGATGAAGAAGCGGAAGGCAATTTCGAACCCCGTACTATAGCGGACAATATGAGCTGAAACAACGCTCCGGCCGGCGCACGGTACTACCTGCGCCGCCTGTCGCCTTGCTTCGCACACACAGCGCACCCTGAGGCCGAGATAAATTAACTCTTGCGCTCGCTGCGCCACTGCGTTCTTCCGGCCGTCTGCAAGCGAGACAGTGTGTGCGACAGCGGGCGTGTGTGTTGTAGGCGGAAAGGGGGGGACGGAAGGTTACAGTTGTCGTCCCTATTTTGCAATTGTTTTACTGCATTCTATCGCGCAGAATGACGTAGGAAAAACGCTTACTGGTGAAGAAAAAAATCTTGAGGTATCTTAAATTGCAGCTGCGATTATCGTTTTTAAAAGGCACATCAAAAGACATTTCAGATTGTCGTTGTTTTATTAAGTGCATGCGCAAAGCAGGACATCGTAAAATATAGGCCAAAATCTTTATTCCGGATTTAGGCAGGCTCCAAGGTATTTACTTTTTCTTTATTTTTCATTGAGTACAGTTGTCTAAAAAAACGGTAACCATACATGTTACTGCAAAGGTTTTGTAACCTTGATGGGTATAAAAGGCTTCAAAAATATTATGTCTTTATTACTGGGGACACGCGTTTGTTTTAAACAAACAAGTTGCTGACAACACACCGGTGTTTTATTTACGAATTCCTAGTCTTAATAAAGTGTGACAAACAGTCATATAATTGCCAGGAGAAGGAGCTTGAAACATCATCGAAAGAATAATCGCAGAGGTCAATGTCAGACACAAAAGACTAATAGTCGGCGTGGAAGTTCAACTGGACTCTGCAAAAAGATTAGGATCAGAGATGCAAGACACAAAAGTATGCACTGGTTAACGGCTTCAAACAGTGTGTCGCAACCGTATTAGCAAGCTTTGTTCCAATCGGCAGAAGCCCGGTTCAGGGGTCCTGAGGCGCAGTAAAACTTACGAAAGAAGTTATTACCGCTTCATTTTCCCCTAGCCCGTGACCACGGCTGTCATCCTCTCTGGTAAGGAATCATAGAGCGCGGCCACGAAGTCTGGTTCGGCCAGAAGCCTCTCCCATTCACGTCTCACCGCTTCCCACATTTCGTCGGCAGTGGCGCGGTAGAGGGGACGCAGTGACAGGGCTATTTTGGTGCGCCTCCGAACGTGTTCGATGATATTCAGATCGGCACCTTTCGGGGGCCAAGGCAACACCATCAGGCAGCGCTTCTCGAGAAGATACGAGCGTGACAATGCATGTTCCACTTCGGTGCTTTTTTGAAATGCACTGAAATGCAGGCTAGCTGAAAACGTGAACATTGGGCTGCACGACATACGCATCGTGATGGTGGTTCCGTCGGCCAGTATGTTCGCTAGCATTCGACCGGAAGAGCGCAGTGGCGCAGTGAGCGCAAGTGATAATTTATCTCGGCCTCAAGGTGCGCCGTTTTTGTGGAGCGATTCGACAGGCGGCGCAGGTAGTACCGTTCACAGGCCGGAGCGCTGTTTCAGCTCATAGTGTCCGCGATACTACATTACTGCGATGTGAGTATGCTCTGGACGAAGTCGGTTGTGCACATGCAAATCTGACGCTATTATTCAAACTAATAAAAGCGGAGTTACAAAAAACCAGGCTTCTCGCGCGTACCAAAAGAAAAACAGAGCAGAGCGTAGTAGCGCAGATAAAGGTTATTTCGGTCACGTTATATATGTGCACAAATTCCCTTTGTTAGCGCCGGGACGACTAACGTCATCTGAGTCTTCTAGGATAACTTCCATTGTTCAAATTTCACTTTCTTTTGATATTTGAGGCTATGCTATGCCGGCGCGATCTCTCTTCCTCCTGCTTTTATGTTGTTGTTTTTTTCTTTTTTTTTTTCCGTTTTGTTTACTTGACGTTGGAACCATCGCATATCTTGCTTTGCCTTGTTTGGCTTAGTTTTTACTCTCTTTCCTTCGTTTCGGTGCTTAATCCCACCGGTTCGTCTACTACGCTATGCCCGGACATTTTGAGGGCCGTCTTGAACTTTGTTGTTGTTGTTGTTTTCTTTCACTGTCGTCTGGGATAACCTCCTATCTCCGCCTTCGATAGACTTTCTAATTCGAAACCTTCAAGTGTGTTTTTTTATATTTATTAAATATATTGAAATGTGTAAGCTCGGCATACATTTCGATTCGGGTTTTATTTGTTTACGCGGGCACATCTGCTATGGCCGGGTCATCATTTGTTGATCAACCGGCCGCCTTCGGGCATACACCAGCTCATGCTTGGAGATGGCAGGCATGCCATGTGCTGCCTACCACTCCAAAAAAAGGTTTCTGCTATGTGGTGGAAAATCCTTCTTCCTTTTCCGGAAGACCCAACAAACGTGAGTAATTAAGTTACTACAGCATTCAAATTAAACTAGAAGAGCTATCCAAGTCTGGTTTCAAAATCGACTTTGACGTCTTAACAGACGACTATGACAACTAGACGAGGATCGCGGAGAACTTCACGGACGACAAACCAGATGCACAACTGAACACCCAGTCCAATGTAGTCGGGTGGCCAGCCAGTCAGATCTGTCATCCTGCTTGCCAAGTCCAACTGCAATAATAATAATAATAATAATAATAATAATAATAATAATAATAATAATAATAATAATAATAATAATAATAATAATAATAATAATAATAATAATAATAATAATAATAATAATAATAATAATAATAATAATCAATCAATCAATCAATCTTTATTATGCAGTGCCCAGGAACAACCCGGGGTCTTGGTGCTGGTACACTGGTGGATAAAAAAAACAAAAAAACAACAAAAAAAACATTATACACATCTCCGCAGGAAAGAAGATACATTTTAAGCATAATACTAGCTAGTGCACGAGTAATTAGTAGAATAAAATAAAAACGAGGCAGTAACAGTAGAAACAGAACACAAGACCGTAGGACACCAAGTGCACCACCAGAAAGAACGGCATGGAGATGACGAAATTCAGACATAACAGAGTCATTCAGCAATGCTCATCCTGCACGGGCAAGTTTTTAATAGAAAGGACAAAGGTCCTGTAGCAAGGGGGGAAAATATCAAGTCTTTCAGAGTAATGATTCAAACGCTGTGCCATTCTCACAATTGGGTTTACCGGACTAAACGTTCTAGACACATAAAAAGATGACCGAAGACGAGTAGGCACACGTGGGACCCTAAGGCACGGTTCCGATAACAGGCTCGGAGAATCGATGAGTCCATGCAGCGTTTTAAACAAAAATGTTAAGTCCGCGTTCTTCCGACGCCGGTGCTAGCTAAGCAAACCAACACGCTTTAACGCGGACTCATATGTTAAGCAGTGAACATCCTCCTTTATGTAGCGATGTTTAAAGATAGAAACAAACTTTATTTGCACACGTTCGATCACAAAGGAGTGACTTTTAAAAATTCCATTCCAGACAACTGAAGCATATTCTAACTGCGACCTGGATAGCGAACAGTATAACCTGATAAAAGCAGTCGGGTTTTCAAACTCCCTGGTTAAGCGAGAGGCAACGCCCAACATTCGCAATGACGAGTTAACCACCCTACCAACATGATCAGAGAAACGCAACCCAGAATCAACCATGACTCCGAGATCTTTCATTACACTTACTCGAGACAAAGTCTCTCCTTGAATATTATATGCAAAAGAGATATTGTGAGTTTTCCGAGAGAGCGTCATGACCTTGGTTTTGGACGGGTTCAAGAAAAGGTCGTTTTTAAAGCACCATCGGTAGAAAGAACATCCATCTTCCTGGAGCTTAGCACAATCATGTTCAGTAACTATTTCTCGATACATTTTTATATCGTCAGCATATTGCAGGAATGAAGAATTTAAAACAGCAAAAGAGACGTCATTTACGAAAATTGTGAACAGAAGGGGTCCTAAAACAGATCCCTGAGGAACGCCAGAGCGAGCCTTGTATAACGAAGAGTTCATGTTGTTGACCCGGACATACGCCTCTCTCTCTGACAAATAGCTTATTAACCAGTCGTGTACTGAGTAACATACTCCATGGGAGGAAAGTTTGGATAAAAGAATAATGTGATTGACTACGTCAAAAGCCTTACTTACGTCAAAGTAGACAACGTCTAACTGACCTCTGTTACATATCACACGAGATGCGGTAGACATAAAGCTACCAAGATTAGTAGTAGTTGATCTCCCGCTCATAAAACCATGCTGATTGGGAATTGCTAAGTTTCGAAATTTGAAAGACAGGAATTGATGGACGACCATTTCAAAGAGCTTAGAAAATGGAGAGAGAAGAGAAATTGGTCTATAGTTACAAATATCACCTTTTTTCCCCGACTTTAAGACCGGAACAACAGCAGCGACTTTCCACGTTTCAGGAAAGGTTCCCAACCTTAACGAGTTGTTAAATATAGAGCACAGTACCGGCGTGAATATGTCATGATAGGTTTTGAGAATCGCCGAGGGAATGCCGTCGGGCCCTACTGATAATGTTGCTCTCATTTTCTTAATACAGGACCGGACGCACTCCTCATCGACATTAATGCAACTTTACAACTCACCAAACCCATCTAAGTGAGGCAGCGCAGGTGCAGAACGCTGCGTAATATCAATGTAGACTGACCTAAAATGCTCAGAAAATAACTCAGGCACGGACTTCAAGTCGCTCTTGTGAATATCGAGGACAATCTTCGACTCCTTAACTTCCCAGAGCGTGAATTAATGTACCTCCAGAATTTCTTCGGATTATTGACATGATCGGATTCCAATGAGCAACGATGAGCCTGGCGGTCGCGATCTAGGACCGTCTTACATTGCTTTCTGCAGCTCTTGAATTCTACCTCCCACTTTAAAAGGCCACTTTTCTTAAACTTCCTGTGAAAAAAGTTCTTTCTTTTCAGTAGTGATTTTAGTTCATTAGAAAACCAACTAGGAAAGCGAGGTTTCTTTAAAGATCGTAATGGGATGAATCTGTCGATGGCCTCTTGAATTAATCTCGTAAAGAGAGCTACCTGCTCATTTACATCAGAGGATTCCAAGACCGGAGACCAGTCAACACTCCAGAGGTGGTGGAACATCCCGATGTAGTCTCCTGATGAAAAATTGTATAAGATGCGTGGAGGAGAAGCCTCATTAGGAGCGCGAATCGAGGAATCAACAAAAGAAAGCACTAAATCAAGGGCAGGATGACACTTATCCAGAGGAACCATAGGAACTTCACTTCGGGCTACACGCACGCAGTCCATGTTTGAGAGGCATACATCTAAGGCATTAGATGTATGCCTCTCAAACATGGACTGCGTGTTGTGAACATGGACTGCGAAAATTAACGTAAGGCATTAGATGGTTTAGAATATCGTTATGTTGTGCAAGATCTAAAAAAGAAACAAAGTTTAGGAGGTCGTTGCCTTTCGGCTTGCAATAAAAGTTGTCAGTAGAAACGTTAAACTGCGTCCAGTTGATGCCTGGAGCATTAAAATCACCTAACACTAAGATATTACACCCATGTAACTCGTTAACGGTGTTCTCTATGCCAGCGAGACAAGTGCCAAAGTCGTCGGGCGTCGTTTGCGGAGGCAGGTAAAATAGGCCAACAAAAAGGCGTACCCTCTTTCCACACTCGATTTCTACCCATAAACTCTCGGGAAACACCACGCGATTGAAGAGATTTACTGGCTTTCACCTGGTCGTCGCGTGTCGCAACATCAGATTTCATTTGTGACTAGATCTATAATTGTTTTACGATCTGAAAGAATCATGAGTGAAATCCATAAGCTACAGTGGTTTAAATGATAAGGTACCGTACTCTGCAGCCAGGCATTCACTTGAACACAATTTAAACGAGGACGTCAAGTAGTAATTTCAGAGTTAATCCATGGATCATCATTTCGTTAGAAAACATGGCTTGTCTGAGCTGAAATATATTAAAATATAAAAAAAACACTAAGTAAGAACCCGTTCTTTTTTATTACCTTGTGCGAAGAGTTACGCTGAATGTAATTCCCCTAAGAAAATTAACCAGCTAAAATCACCTTTCTTTTATCCCTACAGGTGATTCACGGGAGCAGATGTACGCACCATTCCAAGGAATCCAGTGGCGCCTGTTATAAAAATTACTTCGTCTTGATAGAAGCTCTGCACCTCCGAGTACTTAGATTATTCTGCCACTGAAAGATAAGGTAGAAATATGAGGTTTTAGAGCACAGCTCTTAGGCGCCCGTTTCCGGCTTGAGCGGCGTCGGCGTCGGCGTCGGCGTAACCGCGCGGTGCATCAGGGGTAAAATTCCCCGCTAAATTTAGCGGAAAAATTTCCCCGCTAAATCTAGCGGAAAAAGTTTCCCGCTGAATTTAGCGGAAACTTTTCCACGCTAAATTTAGCGGAAAATTTTCCCCGCTAAATCTAGCGGAAAATTTTACCCGCGAAATCTAGCGGAAAATTTTCCACGCCTAAATCTAGCGGAAAATTTTACCCGCTAAATCTAGCGGATAATTTTCCCCGCTAAATTTAGCGGAAAATTTTGCCCACTAAATTTAGCGGCAAAAATTCCCCGCTAAATCTAGCGAAAAATTTCCCCGCTAAGTTTAGCGGGGAAACCTCGTTGGCAGAAATATGAATATAATAATAGACAATAAATATCTACGTTTTTAACATCATAAAGAACTATGAATAATGGTAATGACGCTAAACTAGTGCGGCAAGTAGAATAAGTTTAAATAATTACTATAAGTACTTAAATGCTTGATTACCTTCAACGACGACTGTGCGACGGTGTATAAATAAGAAAAAGAGACTTTATTTAAAAGCCAAGCGCTCGGATGCCCAAGACGACTGGGAGTCTTATCGTTCATATTCAAGGTCTTGCAAAAAAGAAATCAAGAGAGCCAAACTTAGATTTTTTAACAGCGACCTGTCTAACATTTTGAAAACCAACCCGAAGAAATTTTGTAGTGTAGTGAACCCTAAACCAAAACATTTACGCCTTTCTATCTCTCCAGAAGAGGGTAGTGTTTTGAGCACATTGGAGACAACAAAGGCATTTAACTCTTTTTTTGGTAGCGTCTTCACGGATGAAATGCCCTTGACTAATAATATGTTAATAACTTCAACGTCCCCTAAAATGGACACATTTATCATCACCACTGAGGGACTTGCCAATGCAATAGATCGACTGCCAACAAATTCAAGCCCTGGTCCGGACGGAATAAGCACAAAATTGCTGAAATTAACAAAAAAACATGTCCAGCAAACATTTAGGAGCACTCTTCCAAAAGTCACTTTCTACTGGAACCCTACCCGACGATTGGAAACTGGCCCATGTCATCCCTATTTACAAATCCGGCAATCGAACTCCCTCACAAATTACAGACCCCTCTCTCTTACTTGCGTATCATGTAAATTACTGGAACACATAATTTTTTCTCAGACTATGAAGTATCCCGTGACTAACAACCTTTTCTTTTCAAACCAGCATGGCTTTCAACAGGGACGTTCTTGTGAACTTCAACTTTTAGAGTTAATTACGGACCTCCATAAAAGTATTCACTCCTCCCCCGGAACTGACACAATTTTTATTGACTTTTCTAAAGCCTTCGATCGCGTTCCGCATACAAGGTTAATAAAAAAACTGACAGATGCTAATATAGAAACGGGTGTCATTAAATGGATCTCAGACTTTCTTTCAAATAGACGTCAGTGTGTCATTTTCGAAAACACAACTTCTCCGCCAATAGCCGTAATATCTGGTGTACCACAAGGATCAGTACTTGGGCCACTCCTTTTCTTACTATACATTAATGATATTCACGTAAACATTCAGTCCACGATCCGACTTTTTGCAGACGACTGCGTCATTTACCGGACTATATCTTCCGCCTCTGATAGCGCATTACTTCAGGCAGATCTAGACAAAATTTCATTGTGGTGTGTTGATTTGCAAATGCATATAAATACGGATAAAACGAAACATATGACGTTCACTACAAAAACCAACACTCCCGAGCATACTTATCAAATTAATGGTGTAGATATAGAAAAGGTGCAATCATTTAAGTACTTAGGTGTTCACCTCACAGTTGAGTTATCTTGGAAATTACATATTGAGACAATATTACGAAAGGCTATTCAAACCCTGGGATTCCTGAGAAGAAACTTGTTTTTATCTGACACAAAAACAAAACTAATGGCATATAGATCCCTTGTAAGAAGCAAAATAGAATATGCGTCAGTTATTTGGAGACCCGACCAAGCCTATCTAGTTAATGAATTAGAGTCTCTACAAAATAAAGCAGCCCGGTTTATAACACGCAATTATTCAACCACCTGTAGTATAATAAGTATAAAAGAGTCATTAAATTTAGAATCTCTCGAGAACAGAAGGCCAATCGCCCATTTTTTCTTTATTTCATAAAATATATCACTCTTCTACACCTTTTCGTCAAACACACATTGTTCCAGCTAACCGTATCTTCCCACGGCTAGACCACCCCAACAAAGTAACCCCAATATTTGCACGCACTAACCTATACAAATACTCTCCTTTTAACCTTGCAGTTTCTGAATGGAATGCCTTACCGTATGATATTGCAGTGACACAGAATTTTCAGTCTTTTTTAAATCTCCTGATTCCTTTCATTTCACAAAAAAACATAATCATGTTTGCCCCTCGATGCAGATAAGCCATAGTTCTGTAGTGTGTCGTTGGTTTTCTTTTTGTATTTGTATAATGTTACCATTGAAGTACAGCAATTGAACTGTGATTATATGTACTGTTTTTTTGTGTCATGTGGCTTTCGTTGTATATTTCTGTGTATCAATACTGTCAACGTGTTCTTTTTGTATGAATTCCCCCCTATGTAATGCCCGAAAGGGCCCTTAGGGTAAATGAATAAATAAATAAATAAAGGCCTTATGCATTATCACGTAGGTTGGGAACAAAATGCAAATATAAAAGGCATGTCTAAAGAGGAATAACAGCACGCGGCATGCCTTAGCATCATGAATTGATAGAGACGACAGTACTTGAACAGTTGTAATACACCCTAGAATCTCCTACCATATCGTTGCTCGCTATCGTGAAAGAAATAACCAAACTCCCTGGACCAATACAAGACGACTCTCGTCACTACCACTTCGTGTCTCGGAATCGGCAGGAATCCACGCATGCTCTCATCCAGTTTGATTTTTTTCGTCTGCAGGTTTGTACCCTTTAAACTTGCCACCATTCTGGAGTGTGTCTTGTCCTGTCGGCTCCACCCGACGGCCTGTTTTGATTGCACGTGCACTTTACAAACACCGCCATTTTTGATGGACCTTAAGCATTTATCGTTTTAATGGAAGAAAGTTTTGTATCTAGAATTAATGATACTGTTGTCATGTGACATCAAACTCAACGCAGGAACTCCGAAAGAAGAGCACATTGAAAATAATACAGTATACCTTTTAAACACTAACAGTCAGCACGGCCATTGTTATTATCCTTCTCTAGATAATTGAAAGCAAGCAGGAAAAATTGGGAGAATTATACTGTAACAGAATACCTTGCTGGGCTAATTGCTTGAACGACATAATGAGAAACAGATCAAAAGGGACAGGACACAAAGTAGAAGAAGGACACAGGACATACGCTGACTAACAGCCAAAGTTTTACATAAAATTCCACGCGCGCAAAGTGACCCGAGCAAGCAGGCCACTGTGCCCGCGTGTAATTTTATAGTAAACCTTTGGTTGTTAGTCAGCGTATGCCCTGTGTCCTTCTTCGACTTTGTGTCCTGTCCCTTTTGAGCTGTATTTCATTATGGGAGAATTAGCTGACAGCTAAATTAAAAGTAATGAGAAAAAACACTAGATGTCCCAATGGATGATATTGAAAGATGTAGACAACAATCCGTTCCATTTGTTCCGGTGTCATTAACAAATAAAAATTCAATGAGTCATGGAAACAGTGTAAAACACATATTTTGCTCTATGCAATGAACACATGAATATCACCCCAACTTTAAATGAGAAGGCAAATAGCGCAGTTCTTTTGTCTTTTTTTCTTTAAGAGGACGACAAAAGGCCAATTGTTATAAAGCTTACGTCCTGAGATGAAAAAAAAGTCTGGGGTAATCATTTATGACATTTTTTGATAACTTAGCTACAAATATGTTTACATATAAGAGTATTACGAAAGAGCTGTCACGAAATCGTGCTATGTTTCAGCTTATAACGAGTGGCTCTTTAGATACTTTTCTGCAGAAGTAAGAAACTGGAGCATAGTAACCAGCGAAACTTCTTAAGAAAACATTTTTATTTTGTCAATTCATGTATACATTTAAAATGCTTCCTTTCAAATTTCTCAGAAGATACAAAAAATGTGAAACACAAAGATTACCCGAAAGTTGCTTGAATTAATAAAACAAAAGGTTCCCATTACGTCAAGTTTTTTAAGACAAGCGGTGTAAATTACCTGCAGTTTTTTAGATCGTTAAATCGTAGAAAAAAATTTGAGTTCAAAATGCAAGGAAACGCTGTTGCTTCAATTTGTTTGCTACGTGCCTGACTGCACGAATATTATGTGAAAAACGCATAATGAACATCCTCAAAGTACACTTAACGTAATCGACATGAATGAACTTGAATTACCTGGTTATTCTCTTTCAAATAATTTCAATTACTTTTTTTAAACCTAGTGGTAGAACAGCACGGAACTATTATTTTAAATCAAATTCTAACTAAAACGAGAGCAAAATCTTCTTGAACCCGGCTCCTGGATCTGAAGTTACATCTGAAGTTCTTAAAGCAAAAAGAGTTGTGACACCAAGGCAATTCAGATTTGACCAGTCAAGCATGGTATTGGCATCATATATTCTTCTGTTGTACGTATGTTTAATATTTGCTTAGGAACTGCTCTAATTCTTCGGGGAATCCAAACGGCTCATGTAACAGTTTTACATACAAATTGCAACAAGACGAGTTCGAAAATTATAGGCACATTCCTATTCTTTCAGTCTGTTCAAAGGGACCTGAAACCATTATGAGCAGTCGAATTAAATTGTTTCATAAATACATACCATTATTACTATACCACATAATTCTTTCTGAAAAAAAAATCGATCTACTGAGTTAGCATTACTTGATCAAAAAGCATACTGACAAGTTTAAACATAACAATGCGGTTCTTGGGATATATGTTGCTTTCACAAATACATTCGATTACCTGAATCATAACGTACTTCAACAAAGTTGCTTGTATGTTTAGACATCCTTGAAGTTAGAACTCCTCAACGGGCGACTTGACTTTTAGCTGTTGATGAGAAATTTAGCCAGTGCAACACAACCGCTAACCATACGTCTTCAACGAGCACCACACAGGGGTGCTTACACTACCGCGTGCGGGTACGAAGCTCATCCAGATCGAAAAGGGGTGGGGGTGAAAATCTCACCCAGGAGGTCCTGCAGCGAACGCTTTCACTCCACGCTCTCAGCTAAAACGCATTAGCCCACTTGGCCACCATAAATTACTTTTCGAGAAGCCTGAAATATATGCATCAGAGCCACTTTCACAGTTGGCCTTCTTAACTCTAAAGAGCTACTTAAGTCGCCGGAACCAATATATACACACTATTCGTATCTGTCACGTGTAAGATATTTGACATCCGATGTGCCTCAGTGTCGTACTCTACGCCCATTTCTTTTTAATATATTTATCAATTATATAGTAAATATTAGCAACGGAGCAAACTTTTGCATCCACGCTGGTGATACAAATTTTTTTTTACATCTGCTCAAACTGATCGTGAGCCAGCCACTGTATCAAATAACATACTAATTTATTTTATATCCTGGGCAAACAAAACTCCTTCTAAAACCCAGCACAAACAAAAATATTTTTGTTGTGAACTTTCAAAGAATATTTTTTTTTTTTAATTTCTGTTAATATTAATATGTTTTGACCTCCAGTCGAGCTTGTTAAAACGTTTAAAAGATTGGGAGTGCATTTTCCCAAGGACGTGTCTTGAGAAAGTCATATCTATGCGCCGAGCAAGAGAGGGAAAGGAGGTGACAATGCAGCGCGGGGACGTCAGGGTACCAAGCTCGTGTGCGAACGATTATTAGGTAGACATAAAGCTGGCTGCATTTGTCTCCACTGCACTCGTCCAACGGATTTTGAATGCAAAGGTCAAACGCCAGATTTCTGCGTTCTGTGTTCTAACGTGTTGGACAAGTGCAGTGGAGACAAAGCTGCTTGCTTTCGCTCTAGCCACTCATCGTTCAAACCAGAAGTCGACGTTCTGACGTCCTTTCGCTCTATCGTCACCTCCTTTTCCCAACTTGTTCGGCGAAAATTATGAATTTAAAGCTAAGTACTGTAATTGTTTTAATGTTTATGTATTCACACATTTACTTCCACCCAGTATCAAATGTCTTTTGTACCAATTATTATTTCGTGCTCACCGGAATTACTGCTATTTAATGTTAGGGATAACCACGAAACGAAACGTCCAGAAAATGTACCTCCTTTAAAGAAGAGCTTTCAAAGTTACGTGCGATGTTGGCTATGATTTTCACGCAAAAACTCTGTTTCACAAACTGAATGTCACAAGTATTTGATATTTGTTATAACTTTATAATATGCACAATATATGCGGTAGAAAGTAAGGGAAATAGAAACTACTTCCTTTTTTCTGGTGTCATTGCAAAACAAAAGTTTAACTTATAAAACACGCCACTGTGAACTCTGTCTTGTAACCGATATAGTACAAATTACGCCCTTTAGTGGGTCGAGATAATTTTTCAATAATTGTTAATTATATTAACCCTAAGGAACCTACATAAAAATAAAGCGCTGATATAAGTGCACTATTATTTGATGTGAAACGAATATTATTCAAAAGGTATACGTCCTTTCGTTTTTTATTTCTTTTGTTTGTTCAGTTAGTTTTTTATATTTTGTTGTGTTAAGCTAGTTTTTAATGTATTTAAAACTATTAATGTATTAAAACATATGGCCGCTGCTTCCGAGCCTTCGCGTTGCTGGAAACCAGTTGAGCTGTTTTAGAGTATTTTTCCGCCCCTTCTATTGTAAAAACAGTAAATATTAAATTGAATTCAATACTGGAACTTCACACATATATTTACAAAATGTGTTAAGCAAAACTAGTCATGAACAAAATTTTTCATGTGCAAAAACTTCTTGAAAGGAACGACTTACATTTGTTCACTCTCGTGGTAAGTCGCTTGGTAGGTTTCCCCGTTGTCGTTAGATGCAGTAACTTTCAGGTTCACAGCTGCCTGTGTATTTTTTTCTGGTCACGCAGCTTGCTGGAACCGAAAGTCGACCTTCTGGCCCCTGGGGATATTTCCAGAACCACGATGGGCGGAGCTTACTGCAGTTAAGTGGATAATGGAGCTAGTTATTTAAAAGTATAAAAGCGCTGAAAACAGGACAAGAAAAAATTTGAGCCAGGAAACAAGGTAATAGGTTCTGTAAGTAAGGCATATATGACTCTCATTATATAAACTATATACATATAAGGTATATCAACAAAACTTTGTACCGGTATAATGATGACAAGAAAGGCCCACGAAACCTCTGAAGCCTTCGCGTTATTTCCGCATAAACAAGAGCAGCGAGTGTGCCATGTATTGTCTTATATCATATTTGTCTTCGTTGTTTCGGGACATTTATAAATTTCGATGTTTATCATCGTAGTTGGGTAATCAAACAGAATTTTAAATCGCAACGCGCTTACTCGATCTACAGCGTGTAACGTTCGCTCGCAGCTGCTCGTAGTGCATAAGATTTTTTCCCGTATCGCGGTAGTAAGCAATCATTGATTTAATACCACGGTTATTCCCAAATAAAAATCGCCTATAGTAATTTCTAAAACATCCTGCTCTGCGCTACGACTATGTGTAATATTTCATGTTCAGCCTAAAAGCCAAGATCAGTAGCTATCGCCAGGCATAGACAAATCTAAACATCTGAAGCTAGTGATTCGCAACTATTAAAGTTTCATTCGCGAACTATTAAAAGAAAACGTCTGTGAAGATAGAGACCTGATGATAAAAACCAGCGAGAAACACACACACGCACAAAAAGGAAGGGGTTACACAGAGGACAAGGCGCTGGCTTACAACTTTCTTAAATCGAAAAACACGCGGGTATAGAGTCTTCTCTTTCTTTCACTGTTAGGTCGCTTTTTTCTCGTTTCTTCGAAAGAAAAGTTCTATAACGTCAAAGAAGTTTCGTTCCCTGATGTTTTCAGATAGTTTGCTTACGCACGTTGTTTTCTTTTTTGCTATAAGGTAGAACTCAGTTATCTCCCTAGACAACTGGACTTCGTGCTTGTACAAGATATTTGTGTCTCTGAACCGTGGTTCACAGCCGCAGTCACTGCAAAGGTTTGCTAAAATGGAGTATGCTTAACCTTTTACCGGACTGTGATGTTCGCGAAGTCTGATCTTTAAGCATCTCTAGATTGTCCGATGTATGAGTGTCCGAAGAAGAATGGGTTATCAGAGACTGTCCCCTTTTCGCAAGACACGAAGTTCATGCCGTGCTTAATGTTCCATTCGTAGTAGTCTGTTTGAATGTTTCTGTTTCCGCATCCTTTTAAAGCGGTTACAATCCTGCCCAGTTTGTTGCGGGCTGAGAATACGACATTGACCCCGTACTTCGAGCCGACTCCCTTTATTTCATAAAAGAGGCTGTGAATCTATAGAATGACTGCTACTTTCATTTTGTCTTTCTTAGCTTTACCTTGTGGGCAACCTGGCGACTGCTCAGTCCAGTTGCCCGACTGCGGGGCACAGGTGGTGAACATTTCCCACATGACGGCGATGCCACGCCGGCCACGCGCACATCGTACGCGCCGCCTAGATATGGCGGAGGAGAGGTGGCGCACGGGAGTCGCTGGCTGGACTCAGGCGCCGCCGGTGCTTCCTAGTTTCCTGTTATTATTGTTCATCGTCTCGTCCATGTCCAATTAAAAGCAGTTTCTTGTTGTTGAAACTTCTGTCTCCGTGTTATTCCTCCGGGTCGGGTATGCAGCAAGGCAAACCGACCACAATGGCGCCCAATCGTGGTATGCTACCCACTCGCCGGAATTTCATGGGGCTTGGTTTCTTCTTTCGATAAGCCTTATTTCCACTCCCCGTGTTTCCTACCGTCGTTACGTGCTTCCGTCCTGTCCGCGTTTGTTGTATTGGCCTGTCACTGGCAGTGTTTTTGTGACCGCGGCAATCGTTTTGCGCGCTTGTGTTGGTGTCTGGGGTGCGTTTTTTTTTTCTTTGCTCTTTTGTTGGGTTTTGGGGGCGTTTCTTTTTCTGTACTCGCAGGCATGCTCACACGGGAGCAGGAAGCCGGGATGGCCGCAGCGGCACAAATGAACCTGCTCACGAAGGTCACGGAGATGTTCGATTCCGTGATGCAGCGCCTGGCCCCCACGCGTAACCGGCAGGAGACCCCACCGCGAGAGCCCCAACCATACTTGACTGTTCCACTTTACACGGGCTACGATGACGTCAAGTCCGTGGTAGACTTCCTGGGCTACCTGCAGACGTACCACCTTGCCTCCAGTGCCACGCAGGCCTTCATTGTGGACCGGATTGTCCCACTGGGGCTGCGAGCCAGCGCCAGGTGCTGGTTGGAGTCGCAGGTCCCCTTCACAAACCTGGCGGACTTCCAGACATGGCTTCGAGAAGAGTTCCTGCCTGCAAACTACGCAACGCAGATTCTCAGAGAGCTCGAGGCAAGGACGCAGCACCCGGACGAATGTCTGGTCCGGTACGTTCGGGTCATGCAAGAGCTCTTCAAGAGGGCAGACCCTAAGTCACCGGAGCCGGACAGAATAGCTCTGGTCAGAAGACGTTGTAACCCAAGCTACCGCGTCTACCTCATCAACCGCACCTTTGAGACCCTTGAAGAGCTAGGCCGGGGCGCCCGCCTCATCGAGGAAGCTCTTCATGCCGAGCGGAACTACGTGCAGCCGCCACCAGCCAAGCACGTGCTCGAACCAGCATGCGCATCGCGAGGCCCCAAGGTTCCACGCAAGTGGACTGTCTGAACGAGACCTCCCTTCTCCACCACGTCAACCAGGAGAGTTGGCGTGGCATGCATGGTGATCTCCCGTGCGGGATAAGCGGATGTTCGCCTAACTCTCGTCGAGAGGTCCCCGGAAGTCACAACGGGGCCCATGAGGGTCTCGGGTGTGGATCGCCACGACAGGTGGGAGTTCGTTGGCCATGCCCTATTGTAAGCTGGGGCCCAAGGGAGATCACCACCCAAGTGAACCTTCTTCATCAGCCTGCTCCTTCAAGTGCTGGTGAAAACTGGCACTGTGCGGTCGCAATCCTGCAGCCAAGCGGGATTGACCCCCGCCACAACGGAACAAGCCCTCCACACAACAGCCCCTCGCACACCTGGTGTAGGCCCTCTCATAGTGGTTCTTCACCGGATCACTGAAGGCGGTCCGACGGGCACCTAGGTGCGGGTGGCCTAAGCAGGCAACTGTCGTCGGACTGCTGCTACGAGAGCGAGCAGCCCCACCATCACCGAAAACCAGTGTCGGAAACTTCTGGACAGTACAAACAAGAGATGGCGCGAGACGGCGGCGAAGGGCCGGAACCAGAACAACCGGGGAAAATACTACGGCCGGTGACTCTGAAACCAGAGAGCCACTCGCCGACGGCCGTTGCAGTCCCTGGGAGCAGTGAGGCCGCGGCACAGATTCCATCGGTATGTCGAATCCAGCCCCAGCCTAACATCATTGAACCGCGCATGACGATTTCACTGCTCGATTGTCCCATTGCCCCACTTTTGGACACTGGGGCCGCTATCTCGCTTATAAGAGAATTCATTTTCGAACTCCGTAAAGCGAAAAAGATAAACCTCCGGGAGTGCGAAACCCGTTTGCAGCTAGCTTCTAGTACAGCGATAACAGCTGGAGGAGCCGTGAGGCTGCAGGCTCGGTTTAATGGAAAGAAGCGGCGTCAGCGATTTTATTTTATATGTCAGGACTCGTGGTGCCCGTGATCTTCGGTCGTGATTTCATTACAGGCGAAAGCCTGACACTCGACTTTTCTGGTGGCGGATGCCGGCTGGTTCTAAAACCGAAGGTGACTTCGTCTACCAGACGGGAGGACTGCATCCCTAACCCGCCCACTGCAGCCCACTTCACCGTGGTGCCGAACGTCTTGCCTGCCGGCGTACGAGAATCGTTGCGAAAGTGCCCCGCAAGGAGCCAGCAGAAGCAGGAGCTTCAAGCCGTCCTGCATTCGTTCTCACCGATTTTCCCGGAAACACCTGGAAAGACTGACATCCTGCTGCACCGCATTGAAACCGGTGACGCGCCGCCTCGGATGTGCAACCCTCGACCGATAAGCGTTCACGAAAGGGCACTCCTAGACGCGGCGCTGGAGGAAGTGATTGAAATGGTTCAGTACGTGGGTCGAAAAGCCCCTGGGCGTTCCCCGTTGCTCCGAAAGAAGACGGAACAGCCAGACTCTGTGTGGATTACAGGCGGCTTAACGATGTGTCCCTACGAGACAGCTACCCTTTCCCCAGCATTTCCTCCGTGTTGTACCCGCTCGGTAACGCGACCCTGTTTACAACACTGGATTGCAGTAGCGGGTTTCTTCAGATCGAGATTCACCCATCAGACGTTCCAAAAACTGCTTTCATCTGCCACCGAGGGTTGTTTGAATTCACCCGACTGCCGTTTGGCTTGTCTTACTCTCCAGCCAGTTTTTAACGCCTGATGGGTGTTGTATTCGGGAACTCAACGTACGAATTTGCCATGGCATACATGGATGACGTGGTTGTTTCCTCGAGAACTTTTGAGGAGCATGTCGAACACCTTCGCATCATGTTTGAGCGAATGCGTAAAGCTGGACTCACGATTTATCCCGGAAAAGTTCAGTTGGCCGCGCCCAAGATTAACCTCATTGAATTCGTTGTGTAAAACGGCACGCTCCGCCCCAACGAAGATAAGTTGCGCGCGCTTTCGGAATACCCAAGATCCCTTGACGTAAAGAGCCTACAAAGATACCTCGGAATAATTGCATTCAACAGGGAGTTTGTTCCACACTCTTCCAAGACATCCCAACCGCTTAATCACCTTCAAATAAAATGCGTCAAGTGGTGTAGGGCCAAACAACAACAATGCGCGTTCACAGCTCTTTCAAAAGCCGTGTCTGACAATACTTGTTTACAGCTGCCAGACTTGAAGAAACCGTTCGTTCTGCAGACAGATGCAAGCGACTGTGGCCTGGGTACTGTCTTTCTGCAGGAGTATGACAGTGTACTTTGGCCAGTTGCTTTCGCGAGCCACACGCTAACTCCAGCTGAGCGCAACTACAGTGTCGCAGAACGTGAATGTCTCGCCATTATTCATGCTTTGAAGCGCTTCAATGTGTACCTTGATAGTGCAACGTTCCAGATTTAATCTAATCACTTAGCGCTCTCATGGCTAAGGGGACTTAAGAATCCAGCTGGACGTCTTGCTCGTTGGGCGCTTACGCTACAACCGAGAGAGCACACACGCTATCCCGTGTATGCTCTGTCGTGCTCTACTTCCCGAGGAACCTTCGCAGGACACCCATGGCTTGGTGACCGTCGTGGTGTGCTACATCCCCCAGGCCGACGACGATCCGGATGGCTCGGCGTTCCGGAACGTGATACCACAAAGCTACGGAAGCTTTTCATCCGGTACATGCATAGCTCTGCCTTGGTAGGACACAGCAGTGGGAAAAAAATTTACGAAAAGTTATCCCAAATTGGTACCTGGGCAGGCATGAGGCAGGATGTGGTCCGATACGCTCGTAGCTGTTCAGTATGCTAGAAGGCAAAACCACGTGGTGGTCAGCCCCCCGGTCTCATGCAACCAATCGTAAGTTAGAGCCCTTAGCAGATTTGTTGCTGTGTCGTGGTGAGCCCCTTCCCACGTAGTCACCGCGGCAATTAGTAATTGTTCGTGGTAACCGACCACTTCACGAAGTGCGTTGAGTTATTTTCTTTGCGGAAGCTAGATGGGCAAAAAATCTGGGAGTGCCTACTTAAAACATTTGCTAGTTTTGGCTTTTCTGCACAACTTGTAAGCGATAATGCCTCCTATTTAACGAATAAGGTATTCATGGACGCATGCGCGGTGCTGGGAATCAGGCACAAAAGAACTTCACCATACCACCCGCAAGCAAACATTACTGAAAGGGTAAATCGGAGCCTTAAGATGATGTGAGCGGACTACACCGAGCGCCACAAGGACGGGGACGTGAAACTGCCGGAGCTGGCATTCGCAACCCGTACGACCACTAATGGGTCGACGGGTCTCACTCCTGCCCAATTGAACTTCGGCAAGGAGCTCGCGTTCCCGCTTATTAACATCTCTTTTCTACAGAATCTGGGGGAAAGCTTCGCCCCTACGTGAAGTTCGCAGAGGACCTGCGAAAACACTTCTCCGACAACTCTCAAGAGGCCCGAGAGAATCTCGACGTCGCCCGAGTACAGCAGGCATAACAGTACAACCTGGAGCGATGTGACTTGCAGTTCGAGGTGGGAGATTTTGTACTCCGGCGTACTCACCCACTGATTGACGCCGCTCGAGGCTCCGCAGCCTCCCGCGCAAACAGGTGGGGAGGTCCGTTTCGCGTGCGTGAAAAGTGCTCACCACTCACTTACAAACTAGGTCACTGTGAGTCTAATAAAGAAACTGGACCTGTTGATGTCACCGACCTTAAACGATTTTTTCAAGCAGGAGTCAAAGATTCCTTGCAGGACCGGAACGACACTGACGGCAGTCCCCTTAGCGAAAAGTCGTTTAGAATCACTATACTAAAGGTGCACTGTAGTATACTAAAAGTATACTTTCAGTGTGGTCTTCGTACTGAATGTATACTTTAAGTGTATTTAAAGTGTACTCCCAGTAAAAATGGTGGTGGACTGAAAGTATACTCGTTCGTACAAAACTAGTACATGTAGTAGAATCGTAGTGCCCGCAGTAAAAAGTAGTTCAAAATCAGTATACAGGAAGTGCACTTAAGTATACTAAAGGACTACTTTGAGTGCTTGCGGTCGGCGTACTCAAATTATAGTAACGGGTATCTATAAACTCTCGTCCAACCGAAACAATTTGCGAAAAAGCGACGAGTTTTGGGTTATTTATAGCTCAAAGTCTGCCTTCCGTCGCCTGATCAAAAAACAGCGCGCTGGAATGAGCGCAGGATGTTATGCTTACGTAATCGCTTCAGACGCATCGTTTGAAGTATAATGCTGGAGCATCCACCAAAAGCACGCTGTCAAAAGTGCGTAAGTTGGTTCATGTTGAATCCAACAGCACTTTATAAGGGTTGTAACTTCACTAGAAAATAAATAATGCATGAAACTCCAATATGAGAAGTTCTCACTAACACAAACAAACAAACCGCTAAGTCGCTCTTCATTTTCCCCGCCCCTGTCGCGCGTGGTTCTTGAATTGGGGGAAGGAAGTGAAAAAATTGATAAATAAATATCTCAAAGTCCCTCCCCCCCCCTTTCCTGCTGTTTCGTGAATAGTTTTGATTGGGTTACGCTCTAATAATAACTACTCTAAAACAGCAATAGAAAAAAGGTAATCTACGGATTTCAGTTAATTAATGAAAAGGTTGCCACGGTTATCCACCAATGTAATGTCCGCTGAATCGCACGACACACTGAAGACTGCATCAACGTGTCAGCAAGCCCCCTTTTTTTTCTAAAAACCTGTTGATTAAAAAATATCACCGGGTATACAGCTGACATAATGTGACAAAGGGATGCTTCATTTTTCATTTCACTGCAGACCACGTGGTCCAAAAGTTCCCCGGGGAAACGACCGACACTGACACTGTCAGAGAATACTTAGTCTCAAATGCAGCATGGATTGTAGCCCTAAAAAAAGGACAAATAGAAAAGTTACCTATATTGTACGCCACGGAAAGTAGTGTTATCTAACTTGTAAATAATTATTTTAGCTAGTCGTTTCTACTACATTTATCAATTAAAAAGTCTACTTTTATTGCAAAGATAGCTTTTATTTTCCCTGAACTGTATTTGTTACCTTTATTTAAGAAAAAAAGTTTACTGTAAAACACTGTCAGCAGTATTCGGAAGCTAGACGATCGAGGGCAATCGCACCAAGTGTTTGATGCTGCTGATGCAAAAGCATGCACATATCTTTGTTTTCAATGTGCACCGCCACTTGCGTGCTGCCTCATAGGCCAGTAGACAAATAACGTTTGCAGGATGATCCAGTGTTTTTGTAATGCAGGTCTCAGCTCACTATACGCTGTTTCAGATAACTGCATTCACAGCAAGCAAAAGGACAGGGGGCAAAGGAAAACACAGCTAATAAAGGGGACATAAAATGCTCCACCTTGCATAGTCACATACAGCGCAAATCAACTTCTGAACCACATAAGCGAAGTGGTGTTATGAATGGAAGCTCGCTCTGAAATTGGCTAGAGAAATTGGCGCCTTCATGTGACAGCCTCATGCTTTCACCGAAAGTGTTTCATTGTGTAGATTTTTCTTGCAAAACTCTAAGACATCTCAATTCACGTGAAAAGAACTTGACAATTGCAATAACGAACACGCCACCACAGTGTATCGAGAGTTCCACGCTGTAAAAAATCGACGTGCATTTTAAGTGTCTTTCCCTCGCCAAAAAAATCGGACACGCTCATTGTTTCAAAATACGAAGTTGCCCTCATTATTCATTTGTCGCGAGAGCCGAGCCGTCCAGAAAAGCCGAAAGCAAAGGAGTGCAAGCATGCGCAACTGAATCAGAATAGCCTTGGCGACGAAGGAGAAATCGCTTGATAGAGTTTCGGTTTTACACTGAAAAAAACCTGAAGTTTGGATAAAACCTAAGATTCACTAAATTTTTGTTAATTGTTTACAAGATTGATATAGTGACATTATTATCATTACTATATATTG
Source organism: Ixodes persulcatus (assembly GCA_013358835.2). Lineage (NCBI taxonomy): Eukaryota > Metazoa > Arthropoda > Arachnida > Ixodida > Ixodidae > Ixodes > Ixodes persulcatus. The sequence continues at coordinate 24,987 of JABSTQ010008956.1, forward strand.
ATTTGCTTAGTTTTGTCTTAAAAAAAAACAAAGAGCAAAAAAAAAAATAGACTTTTGAAAACTGCGCATGACCATCGCAATTGCAATCAGCTTCCCTTCGGCCGCCGGCGCCGTTGGAGTTCCGGAGGCTTCGAGCATCGCTCCCTTTTTACGTTTTAGCCGTTTTAGCGGATATTTTAGATATCTTAGTTGCGAATACCGTGTTCAAGAATAGCAAGCGATTACTGAGAGCTGGGAGACGCTGCGTCTTACCAACGCAAGTAAGTGGCAGACAGTCATGGCCGACTGGTGCAAGCCCAGGTGAAGAAGTTTCGTTTGTTTCTGCGTAGTGCGCTGCTGTTTTACCGTGTGCTTCCTAAGCTATGCTTGATTCTAACTATGCTCTACCCGGTGTTATTTCGTCATTTGAAAAGAGCGTATCTTCAAAATGTATGGCTCTCTCCGCAGGGCGAGCCGAGGGCCTGTTGGTGGCGCCGTCCTACGACGCTTGCCCGACGACGCTTTTGCGGAGCGTTCTAGTGCAGTCTGACGGCAGATCAAGCAATCGCAGGTCGTGCTAGTTCTTACGTGTGGTCCCAACAGCTTCTCGCCAACGATTTGTTTCATAAAGCGGGAGCGAGAAAAACGTTACTAGAGCGAGCAGCATGATTTCTTGCCTGTGCTGATGCCTGTGCCGTAGAGACGCGCGGTCTCTTTGCGTATGCCTAAGCGGCACGCTTTCCAAGTTTACGATTGTGTGACGTAAATAAAGTCAGTTTGTATGTCACGTTTTGGGTGGCGGCGAAAGCCGCTACAAAAAGCAGAGCAGTTAGAGAAAGCAAAAACGTGAAAAAATGCGAAAAGGACCTGAATATTCGATGGAGTTGAAAGGCTACCAACGTACCAACTCTCCCAGTTATTCTTTGTCAAAGAATAATAGCCAATAGTAATAATTTAAATAAATGCCAGCTTTTAATTGGCTACAAATTTGTAATTGATGCAGTACAACCCTGCGTTGCTCTAGTGCTATTATGATATCAGGTAATGTGCAAATTTATAGGATAGCTCATAGCAACCATTTATGTACCACCCATTATATTGAATCTTTCCTCTAAAAGCTCAAAGTTATATAAAAAAAAGTGCAAATCATAAATTAAGCCGCACCGCTGAATGTGTATTAGCTTGTATGTATGTTCTCAGCAAAAGAAAAGCATGCATTCAAAACGGGCTGATCATTTTGTTTCCTCTGTGTTAGAGCTTCTTTCAGGTACACGCAAAATGTGGGTGTCTACGTCTAAAAGAGTGGAATTGACGTTTCCCGCAGGGCTGCAGGCCTGACTCAGTTTGGCTAGCAGGTTCGAACCTATGGGAACCTGCAGGGAACTGCATCACAGGAGTAAAAGTGGCGTCCGCCCACTGACCTCTATTATGGGTGGCTGAATGATGCATCGGGCAGAAAGGTATGAAGCCACCGGAAGTAAGCGGCCAGTCCTGATAGCGAGTGCTTAACAGGCTTTTTGATTCTCCCGAGTGCTGGTTCGAACAACTTTCAGGCGCTGGGTTTTTTCTTGTCATCTTAAAAGAGCCTGCTTGTTGCAGAGTAACAGTGCATGCGGACCCGAGAAGTCTCCTGGGAAACCATTCGATGTGAAAATTTTGAGATTACATTTTATTAAAAGAGTGCATGTGTCCCACGTTCAAATGTCTTATTCTTGGGATTTCATCCAGAACTAATCTCTGCAGCGCACTGGCACATGCGGAGAAGCGCACTGAACAAAGCGAATTCATCGCAATGTTGACTTTGCGAGCGCTTTGAAAGGTTTGAATGGCAGAAACGACTTTATTTTTGCGAGCTCAATATTTCATACATTTTATGAAGTGTTAGTGTTAAGAATACTTTGCAGGTACAAAATTTCACAATCAGGAGTAATGTTCATTGCATTCGTATTCATGGGGTTACTTTTTTGCAGGACCAATTTTAAGCAATTTCGATGAACTCGCAAAACCTAAGCCTTCGTAAAACTTTAGTAGTTTACAGTTGTACAATTAATCTTGAAACCAATATTGAATACCGTAATTACTAAACTTCTAAAATAAAATGTTAATATTAGTACAGCCCTGAAAATGGCCATTCTCGAATGTTTTCGTTGTGGCCTTCATTAATCAATTGGTGCTTAAAATGTAGCAGCTGCAACCTTGAATCTGGAAAAGGCTTTCTACCTTGCGTCAAGGATTTTGTTTATTCATTCCCCTTTTTTGCGGACCACCTTAGTTAACACAACAATATTATAGTGAACGCCAACCATGGCCACTTAAGAATTCACTGTCGGAATCGTAGTAGCTGGGCACATTTCAACAACAGCACCTTGTTAGGCAAAATTTTCAACCAATTAACAAGGGAAATGATCGAAACCGAGAACATCATACGACTGGAGGACAAATGTGTTAGTACGCAGTCTTCAATATTGTCACAAAAAGAGATTGTTTATTTAGCCGTAAGTTTGTCGATGCGTTAGAAGGAAATGTTTTCATTTTATTATTCGTCTTTTTATTTCAAATCATCTTAAATTGAAGTAAAGCAGAAGTTAATCGCGCGATGCAAAGTTCTTAGTGAGCACTGTATGAGAGTGGTGTCCCTTGTGTGTGTGAAAGCTTGAGTGACAGTTTTTGTTTTGTGCGCTGTAGCGTCGACCAGCATGAACAACCTTCTACCCAAATCTGAAGTTCTAATTAAATATTTGGCTTGGACTAGTTGGTCCATGGTAGGTATAAGGCTTAAAAACGCAAACAGACAGGGACCATAGCAAATAACAGAAACAACAGGGACAGGCACTGTCCCTGTGGTTTGTGTTATTCCCTGCTCGATTTCGTTATTACTGACCGCAAGCCGGAAAGAGCGATTCCGTTCTTAATGAGTTTTTTAATGTGCCGACCCATAGTCAAGTAAAAACTTGGTGATTCAAAGGATGTGCATCCATCATGCATGTTCTTTGACGTCCCTAAGAATTAAATAACGTAATCTTTGAAGGTCTCAAAGGTGAAACGGAGGCCTAAACCTTCATCCGTGAACGACTTTAGCACGTCGTTAATTTCTATACTGAATTCCGTCTTCGCTATGAACACCCAGTAGTCATCTATATACCTGAATCTTTGTTTTGTATTGCCTACCAATCTGGTTCATGTGCCTTGCCGACTTTTCCTAGAAAGATATTGCTAAGCTTAGGTATCACCCTTGAACCTACGCAAACGCCTGACTTCTGCACATAAACATTGTCCTGTCACACAATAAATTTGAAGTTTAAATAAAAAGACAAATGTTCAATGAAAATTTCTGCTGGTTTCTCGCTCTTTTCCTGAACCTTGTTTCGTCAGTGTGGTCTAAATTACATTTCTTTAGGCTCTTCATGAGTTCGTCATGGAGCATAGAATAATATAACTATTCAACATCAATACTGAACTCGCCTCATCAGACTGGGTTATTATGTTTAGGTATTAAATTACCGAAGTTGAGTTAGGAATATAAAATGGATTATCTATCTTTAATGAGCTAAAGTGGTTTTGTAAATATGTCAAAACCGCCTGAAGCCAGGTATCTCGCTCTGATACTATTGTGCGAAAAAGGTATTCCTGGTTTGTGCATTTTCGCCATGGAAAATGCCTCTACCGTACGGTTTGTTTCACTTTTTCGTGTCAGCTGCGACCTTTCTCAAGTTTAGCCTGCTGAGTAGCTTTAAGGCTCAAACTTTTTATCTTCGCTGGTCGCTCGTGACTTGCCTAAAGCTCTTCTGCATGGCTACATTAGCTTTCTAAGCAAAATTACTTTCCGGCAAGACGACAAAAAACCCTTCCTTATCAAACAACAGAATAAGCAACCAATTTGATATCAGAAAGTCACTAAGTGACTCTAGATGCCTATTTTATTTGGGCTTCCCATCGTTTCTTTGCAGTGTCCACTCACTCTGGTATGCATCTTTGCCCTTCTTCTTCCGGTATCCATCCGGTCAGAGAAATGTGTCTGCCCGGATTAACCCTGGTTTGAAGCAGAACTTAACACCCTGCCTTTACAGCAGTTGGTTATGCTCTGGAATCGGATTCTAAGCCGAGGATTAGCTGTCTTCCTTTTTTTACTAGGCATCTTCTTCTTGGAAATTAGTGTGAGACGAACTTCGTGCCTATATAACTATATAGCCTGGACTGTGACCCCTGACCATTCCCGATGTTTTTTTTACTCTGGAGTCGCTTCTTTTTCTTTCACCCTGGGGCGCCTGTTTCCAGTTACTTCAAAGGAGAAGTTATCTAAGGTTCAAAAACGCCATCTCACTGTTTCTGAGGTTCACAAGGACCTCAAAGTGACCCTACAGTTACAAAAAAGAAGACCCCATGCCCGCGTGTTACGTAAAGTACTAAAGTTGAGCGTCAGCGCCTTGTCCTATGTGTCATTTTCTCCTTTGTCTCCTTTTGTTTTTCGTGCTACTTTTCATCATGAACGTATACCAACTGGACCAACTGTCCATTCTAGTAAGTTTAATTTCTTCTACAATGGCACTTTCCTGTTTCACCAAACTCTTCTGTCAGACCCATCCATTTTATATTAGATAATCGCTGTGTGTGTCCGCAAAGCCAGGGCGGCGTTATGGCAGGCAAATCATCCACGTGCCCTCCAGAATTACAAGCTATATCTGGATGGTTGGTTCCTTCACCGGTTCATACAAGAAGAATATGCCGCATTTTTACCTTGGAATGGTGGCATAAAGTTCGATACTTCAAGGACTGTCTTCGGGTAGCACGTACAAACGACGAGCGACGTCCTAGAGCCTTCCTCAAATATCAGGCATAGTCAAGGGGCACCGTCCAGGCTAGAGAGTTTATTTGACAAAAGGTTCGCCTCACGCTACCTTCCAAGAAGGAGATGCCCAGTATAGAAGGCAATAGTAATGCTCGGCAAGAAGCATATTCCAAAGCATTGCCAACTGCTGTTAAAGGAGGGTCCCAAGTTCTGCTTCGAACCAGGGTTAACACGGTTAGACAAGCTGGTAATGTCGAGATATGTGCCTCGATCGGTACCGGAGGAAGAAAAGCCGAGATGCATTGCACAGTGTGTGGACATTTTGTCAAAAAGCGATGGTAAGCCCTCACGAAGTAGGAGTCAACAGGCGATTATATACTTTGTTACACCCAATGGGTTGCGTATTTTGTCGTCCGTTAAGGAATAATTTTTCGTCGTCTTGCCGGAAGGTGAGTTTGCTGAGGAAGCTAATATAGCCGGCCAGAATACCTTTAGGCAAGTCACAGAGCTAACAGCGAAGAACAAAGATCAAGCCTTAAAGGCTTTCGCGAGGTCGCAGCAGAAAGAAAAAATGGGAAGAACCTAATACTGAAGGTACTGTTCGCTGCAAAATCACACGAACCATGAATACCTTTTCGCACAATTGTATCAGAGCGACATACCCGGCTTCAAGTGGTTTCGACATATCTGCAAAAGCACCTTCATTCAAGATAGATAAATGTCCCATTGTGCATTTCTAACACAACGTCGGTACTTGAATTCTTAAAAATAATAACCCAGTAAAGATGCGGCTCATTCAGTGTTGATGTTAAAGAGTTATATTATTTTATGCCCTATGATGAACTTATGAAGAACGTAGAGGAACGTATTTTAGATCACAATGATGAAACAAGGTCTACAACAAATAGGGGAATCCCAGCACAACTTTTCCTTGAACGTTTGTCCTTTTATCTAAAATCGAATTTTATAGGTTGGCAGGACAATGTTAATGTATGGAAATCACGCGTTTGCCTTGGTTCAAGTGTGGCACCTATGCTTAGCACTAGGCCAAATGCAAAACTTCTTGCCAACTATCATCATCATGCCATTAGGAACTGTCATATTGTTTTTTTTTCACATCTACTAGTTGCGGGCGAGATGCATCTGCACTTCACTTGGTTTTCATGGTATTAGGACAATTTATGTCTGTACTCAATGAATTGCTGTTTTGTTTCGGTTAAACAAAACGGTCGCGAAGTTGAGGAAAAATAATTGTCCTCAACGCGATCACAAGACCCGTTACTCAAGCAGTGAGCTTGACCATCCATGTCAGTAAACCGTCGTTACCGATCCTGTCGTGGGAAGGGTTCGCACTGGACTTCTAGCAGGGGAATAAATTTTAGTTCTGCGATGCCCACTTTGCCGGGACCATTGTCCCTTGGGCAAAACTATCGGTACAGGAACCCTCCAATATGGCGGAAATTCGACAACTGACAATGAGTACACTAGATGGCGCTTCTTCTTGCATATGGCCTATAGCTTATTTTTTTTATAAGTCGACAGGGTTTTTTAACATAGATTGATAGGCCACACAAAACATATATTCAGGTATCTAGGCGACTACTTGGCGTTTATAGCGAGGACAGAATTCAGTAGAAATATTAACGACGTGATAAGGTCGTTCACGGAAGAAGTTTTAGGGCTTTGTTTAACATTGAGGCCCCCAAAGAGTGCATACGAAACTCAGTTTTTGAAACTCCTAGTGGACGCTAAAAAAGAACATGCATGCTAGATGCACCACCCTAGAACCGCAAGAGCTTACGTGACCAGAAATCGGCCCATTCAAAACTTGTTAAGAACGGTATCACTCTTTAATGCTTACGGTCAGTGCAAACAAAATCTTGCATCCACAAAATGGATGTAAGCTTTTCCGCCCAAATTGCCAAGCTCAGAGACTCGAACATTCCAGATACAGTTATCTTATCGACATATGACAAACTAATTCGTAACATTTAGGGGAATCCTCAAAAAAAGCACAAAGATAAAGCTAAGAAAAGACAAAAATAAAATAGCAGTCATGCCTTCATTCACTGCTCTCTCATGGGATAAAGGGAGCCGCCTCGAGATACGGGGTGAATGTCGCGTTCTCAGCCCGCAAAAAAACTGAGCAGAATTTTAACCGCTGTAAAAAAAACGCACTAACATAAACACTAAACAGACAACAACGAATGCAACATTAATCACGGCATAAAGTTAGTGCCTTGCAAAAAGCGGACATTCTATGAAATCCCATTGTCCTGCGGACACTCATGCATCGAGCAATCAATAGATGCGTAAACATCAGATATCGGGAACATCACAATTAGTTAAAAGGTGGAGCATACTCCCATTTACCAATGCATTGCCGTGACTGCGGCTGTGAACCACGGTTCAGAGACACAAATATCTTGTACAAACACGAGGTCCAGTATAAGGAGATAATTGCGGCCTACCACATAGCAAAAAAAAAAAAAAAAAAGACGTGCGTGAACCAATCATCTTTGAACCTCACGGAGAATGCGATGGCTTTTTCGGACCTTAGATAACTTCCTTTAGAGGAATTAAGAAAGAATCGACTCCACAGTGAAAGATAAAGGAGCGACCCCAAAATCAAAGAAAAAGAAGACCCTATGCCCGCGTGTTTTTCATATTAAATAGGTTGATTCTCAGCGCCTGGGGCTGTGTGTAATTCTCTTTTCTATGTGCTTGTGTTTTTAGCTTTGTTTTTCGTTATGTACATATACCAAATAACCTGACTCTCTATTCTAGATAGATCCCTGCAATGACTAAGTATTTTAGCCGGCTATAACGCTACACATGTCTCTGAAGATGTGGACCGGCGACCTCTCCATTTACTATAGGCGGCTATTGGAAACTGGGCGTACCTCTCGCTAAAGACTGCGCCGCCCCTGCTGACTTTGAAAGCAGCAGCGTTGCCCGTGCACACGACTGACTTTATTCAGCTCTATTTCAGTTTTTTTACAAGATTGCCCTTTGCTCGGATTTCTGACGGGAAGCTGTGAGCCTTCGAACCGGCTTCAAGTAATCAAAGTGGAAAGGCAGTGCAAGAAACCTTCAACTTTACTAGCACGTGTACGTACGGTTACCGGTTGAACTGTGGCGGAACCGCCCTAATGTCTACAATGTAAAAGCCCCTCAGAACTACGTGATATCACTTTGGCAGCAGTAGCGCCGCCAGTGCACACGGCTGACTTCCTCCTCTGCTATTTCCAGGTTGGTCTTAAATTTTAATTTGCTGTGACATGTATCCGTTTTTACTGCTGATTTCGCCTCCAATTGCAGTGGATTTCTTACCGTTGCCTGATCTGTATTGTCCTGGGCCATGTCGGAAGACGAAAGTGACACTTGTTTGCAATGTGAAAAAGCGCTAATTTACGATGAGGATATATTATCGTGCTAGAATTGCGGGCTTTTTTATCACTTTGTCCTGTGCTTCGCTGTAGCTGAGTCAAAGTATAAAACGAAACAAAAACGGTCACGAAAATCCTTGGCGATGCCCTGCTATAAAACGTGAAAAATGAACGGCATGTCAGGCAAGCAAACAGAAATAGGAGCTTTACGTAACAAGTCAGCTTGCGGATATGAGCAGATATCGAGATGCTCTACCACCCCTAAAATAACATTTAAAAGTATTTAAAATAAGTTAGAGAGCTTTCTGATAAGTATGAAGGTGTTCTATAAGAGCAACTTCAGCACGAGAAAGATATTTTAGAATTAAACAAGCGCATAGTTCTAGAAAAACTAAACCAGGCTCATGAAATCGAACAACTACGAGGCGAGATAAACAATCCCGTGTGGCAAACGAGGAAGCTAAATAAGATAGCTTCAACAGAAAATTAAGAACTATAAACAAACTCAATGAGCTCGCCTTCAAGTTGCAACTTTCCCTCCTATAAGAGATTGTGAACAAAGGAGACGCCTGCATCAGTGCTCCTCTGTGACTTGGTCACCAAAAGAATTAGAGTACATGCAACATTTTTCTTATTTTTTGTTCTTTCTCATTTTTTATGTTAATTTCTCCAACTAATATACATAAAGCACGTACACATTTTTTTGCTTTTTTTATTTTACCTTTTTTTCTAACTCTCAGTCATTTTAATACTTTCGCTACTTGCTTAAACAAAGCATTTTGCTTTTAAGTTTGAGTTTTTGATATTTTCTTTTTTTGACCTCCTTCGAATTAAAACGTTAGTTCAGACAATCGTTGAGAGAAAGTGCTTGCTTGCCCTGTGTAAGGGTATTGGTGGCCGAGTGGGCAGGGAACTCTAGCTCAGAGCACGTGTAGTGAAAGCTCGCGCAGCATAACCCAAGGATCCTGGGTTTAATCCCCACCCCTGCCCGTTTCGATATGGACCAGCATCGTACGGCGTGCAGTCGTCTATCACAACTTCCTGGTTCACGTTAAAGACCCTAGGCTAGCACTGGTACCACACTGGCTTAATTACTCATCAACTGTGGGTAACAATATCGTCATGTTCTGTTAGTCTAAACTCCTGCTGTGTAAAACAATTAACGACTAATTTGTTTGTTTCTTGCCCTCTTAGTCTTCCACTTTTCCTTGTCTTTCGCACTTTCTATTTTCGTGCTGTGGACGATGCTGGAGTCGTAGTCCTGAATCTTGGGCAAACGTGCGAGGCGTACAGATGGGTCTTTGAGACTCCTGAGCAAGCAAAGGGCGTAATGATCTGTAACGATTCGATAGTGAATTTCATAAAGATATGGGCGACACTTTGTAATGGCGCATACGACAGCCCAACACTCGCATTTTATGATTGTGTAGTTACCTTCACATTTCTGTAAGAGTTCGGCTTGCGTATGTAATTAGTCTTTTCTCGTTAACAACGTTTAGTGCCAGGGCCGTTTAGTGCCTAATCCGTGAGCGCTAACATCCGCGCGTAGTTCCGTGTCGGCGACTTCTAAAAAGAGTCCAATAATCGAATAACAAATGAGGCCACGAATAAGAGTGTTGAAGGCGTGCTCTTGAGGTAGATTCCAGTGGAGAGCTCGTCCCATTCGAAGTAGCTCGCTGAGCGGTTCCGCGAGGTTCGAATGATTTAAGGAGGGATAATTTTCTAGACAGTGAGGAAGCCACATTTATCGTGAACTGTTCTGAAGTCAACAGGCCGCCTCTCGTGCAACGATTGCGTTCTTTCGTACCTGACAGATCCTTGTCTTTATCTTCCTCTAAATAATGGACATGGGTGCATGACCATGATGCAGCGTGTAAAATTCTTCGAAAATCTTGTCGTTTAGGCTCTTGGGGGTTGATGTCATCATAAGGAATTCATCGTCCCAACCGATGCAGTCCATTTCCTCTCGCTGCTGTGTTCATCAAGCCTTAGTGCGCCACCTTTGGTCCAAAGATAATCGACCTGAAGCCACTACGCGTTCAACTGGTAACATTGTCAAAGGCACAGTCATCAGAACCGTCGCATACGAGACTCGGAGCATCGTCACATTCAGCCAGTGGCATGGGTGCACGACCATAATGCGTGTAAAATTCTTCGTCGTTCTTTTCGTTCAGTTTAGCAAACGTGACGACCCATGTTTTAAATCGAACAACGTACTTACTCTCGTGCTTCTAATAATAATAATAATAATAATAATAATAATAATAATAATAATATTTATTTGCATACAAAAATCTGATCCTGGGCGGCGTGCACGGCTGCGCAGAAAGGTTAAAACTAGGGGTGTGCGAATATTGAAATTTTCGAACACGAATCGAATACGAATAAGACAAAAAACGGGCTTCGAATATCGAATCGAATATCGAATATGTGTCTTGTAATAAAAAATTGCAAAACAAGAGCTAACAGGAAGTTTTATTGCGTTTTTAAAATAAACCGATGCCACTGAATTTTAATGGGCTGCAGCAAGCTAAAGATGCTTCTAGTAATGTACGCATTACAAATTATCCAGTAGGAAAATTAACTGTTTAAGGTGTTCAGAAAGTAAACGCTCCCTACGCGCCGTGACAACATTCCGCCAGTAGAAAGACCCTTTAATCGTGAATTCCGCGAAATTTCACTAAAGTGTGAAGAAGTTTGACTTATGGACAGTGTTGCCCGGCTGCTAAACGAATATTTCGATTTTTGGGAAACAAAAAATTTAGAAAGTAGTTTATTTTATATTATATAAATTAGTTACCAATGTTCACATCATATAAAAGCGAAAATATGCGCTTTTAACGCTTTCATTAGTTATCAATGTGAACCAGTGTTGCCAATCAACCCAACAAATATTGCACTTTTCCCCCGCCAAAGAAGTCAAATAGTTTTTTTTGTTTTTTTCGCATGCACACGAAAGTAGAACTTCAGTCGAACCTTTGTCGAACATCACGTTGAAAGTTCGAAAAAGTCAAACTTAGTCGAACTTGAACCTAGGCAGGTTCGCGACATCCCTATTTTTGACTGCGCGAGAATGGCAGGGGTTGTTGTCGATGGCGATGTAATGTTCTGCTCGCACCTACCTTTTTCTTTTTTTTTTAATTTTCAAACATTTATATTATATAATACTCTCGATATTTATTTTATATTTATATTTCACTCTCGAGGTTCATTATATTGTATCAATTTATAGAACGCGCAATTACATCAGATATTGCTATAAAAGCGCCACAGAGCAAAGGGCTTGGTGAAAATAATAATCCGCCCCAAAATTGAATATGCTTCTGCCATATGGGATCCTGATCAAGCCTACATTATAAGTAACATCGAGTCGCTGCACAACCGTGCTGCGCGTTTCATTTTCTCTGACTACTCTCCATTTTCCAGTGTCACCGCATTAAAAAATCAAGCTGAGTTGCATGACCTATCACGCCGCCGTAAACATGCCCGTCTGTCATTATTTCACAAGCTCTATCACCATGCACCGCTTCACGACGATGTTTTTAAAACACCACCCATTATTTTTCCACGTCGCGATCATTCATTCAAAGTAGCGCGCATCACGTGCCACTCATCTAGTTACGCACGATCATTCATACCACGGACCATAATCAACTGGAATAACCTACCGGCTCACATTGCAACTGAACTATATATGTCTAACTTTGAAGAGCTCGTGCGTAGTTATACTAATACTTAAGGTTCTTTTTTATTCCTTGTACTCATATTGTCTTTTGTATAATTTGTGTTTTATCTGCGTACTATATATTTGCTTGCCCCCCCCCCCCCTATGTTATACCCTCATACAGAGGGCCTTTAGGGGTATTTTGAATAAATAAATAAATAAATAAATTCGGCTTTGGCCGAATATTCGAGAACTTCCAAATATGCAATTTTCGAATCGAATACGTTTCGAATAAGTAAAATATTTTATTCGTATTCGAAATTTCGAATATTCGCACACCCCTAGTTAAAACCCCTACGCGAGTGCGCCTGCCAGCCCGCCACCATATGCCTTGAAGCTTGTTTTAAGTTATATCTTATGTTGCGTTTGAGGTTGTGTGGAAATGTCGAAGTAAACCCTGGTCCCACGACCCAAGAACAAGTTCAGCAGTTTAATTTGATGTTCCGTATGTTACAAAAAGTTGATGCACACTCGTTAAAGTTCGAAGGAGGCCAAGGAAGTGTGCAGCCTCCCTTGGCGAATTAAAAGCCAGCCTTGTGAGCTCAATAACTCTGTTACAAATATTGTTCAGAGAGTAGCGATTGTAGATTCAAGAACCGCCGCTTTTGATGAAATGCAGCGTGAGCTGGTGGTTGTACATCAAATAATTGAACGAATCGAGAGGGAAACCCGTAACTTAAACTCAAGGCTAGGCGATAATGGAAGGTAGTTCACGAAGAGATAACTTAATTTTTTCACGAAATCAAAGACAGCGTTCAAAATTAATGGTCTTAGTCGGAAGACAGTGTGATATCTGGCTTATCAGACATTTTTGATATACACGTGTCGCGTGAACAGATTGCGCGCTCCCCAGGTTGTGGACCATTGTTGGTAAAAAACGCTGCCGCCTAATTGTTAATTTTCGATCATTCTAAATAAGCACACAGATCATTTTACTCCGTCCGAAACCAGAAAAAACAAAACAAATTATATATTGCCGATTATTTCTCCTTTGAAACACGGGTAGCAAATAAACACCTTCTCGATTACAGAAAAAGACAGGTAATGATTTTCAAACTTCGCTACGATAAGCTCTTTTTAAACGGTAAATGCTACGCTGATAATCCAAGGGATGGCATCGTCTATGAACTGCCCACTGCAACAGTTCAATGGGTTCGAAATTGGGCACCGTCACCACCTGAAAGCTTCGGCTGAGTCAGCTACTTCCTAGCAGTCCGTGAGGGGAGATTAGAGCCAAATACCGTTGAGACCAATACAGGAAACTCCGGGGTAAAACGGGAGACGGAAGTAGAAAGCGATCCTGGCGGTATAGAGTGGACAACTCGCCACTTTTCCCGGAAATGAATCAAGTGGGTGTAACTCACTGGAAAAATTGATAATCTATGAAATATTCCCCCTTTTGTTTTGATGGCGCATACGGAGCATGAGCTCGTGATATAGGACCTCTTGGTATTTTGATGTCAAAATGCAGTGCGTTGCATAGACCAGTCAGGAGTATAGCGATTTTGTACAATCTAAATAATAATTAACCTTTTCTGAGCTTGTTGCTTTATTAGTTTTATTTCTACTGAAACTTGTTTGATTAGATGTCCTTGGTTCCAAGTGACCATTTTGGCAATAGCCATCCATTTTTTATGAGATGAACTTCAAATGACTCTAAGTGACTAGAAGTGATTAATATTGACAATAATGTCATTTTTTGATGGCTTACACTTATGAACGGCTTCGAGTAGATTTGTTGGCTATTAGCATCTTCTTTGACCACATTGACCTTAAATGGCTGCGAATGGCTATTGATGACATAATTAACAATCATCTATTTCGGCATTGGTGAATGCGAATGGCTTCAACTGCTTATTATTGGCTATCAACCTCCACTTTTATATATATTTGCTAGATATGGCTACAAATATTAATAATGAGTAATGAAAACTGAGGTATTTCTGTTTATAAACTGGAATGACTTCAGGTGGCTATTGTTGGCTATTAGAATATATTTTGACCAGATTGGCTCAATGGCTACTAATGGCTGTTAGTCAGTACAATAGCAATTATCTGCTGTCTGAGTGTTTTTGAATGAGAATGGCTTCAAGTGGCTATTATTGGCAATAAGCACCTATTTTCGAATAGATTGGCTGCAAATGGCTACAAACCACTATTAGAAGAGAACTATTGCTTGAGCTAATTTTATATTTACGAAAGAGAATGGCTTCAAGTCGATAATGTTGGCTATTTGTATTTATATGGACCATATTGAATTGAAATGGCTGCTGATGGATATTGAAGAGATCATTAAACAATTATGTGCTATTTCGGTGCTTAATATTGAGTATGGCTTCAAGCGGCTATTATTGGCTTATGCATCAAATTTTAGATAAATTTGATTGAAATGGCTACAAATGGCTATTAGTGACTAGTGTTGATAGTTATGGGCGTTTTTGTGTTTACTAACTGGAATGACTTTAAGTGGCTATTGTTGGCTATTAGCATCTATTCCTGACCAGATTGGCTTCAAATGGCTGGCAATGGCTAATAGTGAGTATACTTGACAATTATGTGGTATTTCAGTGTTTATGGATGAAAATGGCCGCAAGCTGCTATTAGTGGCTATAAGCATTTCTTTTTTATTGCAATGGCTTGATTTGGCTACAAATGGCTATTAGTGACTAGTGTTGATAGTTACGAGCGATTTTTGTGTTTCCCAACTGGAATGGCTTTAAGTGGCTATTGATGGCTATTATCATCTATTTTTGACCAGATTGGCTACAAATGGCTAGCAATGGCTATTAGTGTGTGTAAACAATTATGTGCAATTCGAGTTTCTATAGATAAAACAGGCTACAAGTGGCTATTATTGGATATAAGCATTTATTCTTTACTAGGTTGTCTTGAAATGGCTAAAAATGGCCATTAGTGAATAGTGCTCAAAGTTATGAGCGGTTTTTGAGTTTACTAACTGGAAGGTCTTTTAGTGGTTATTGTTGGCTACTGGCTTCTATTTCCGAGAAGATTGGCTTCAAATGGCTAGTAATGGCTATAGCGAGTATAATTCACGATCATGTGCTATTTCAGTGTTGATGGATGAAAATGGCCACAAGTGGCTTTTACTGGCTATATGCATTTATTTTTATTGGCTATTAGTGACTAGTGTTGATAGTAATGAGCGATTTTGGTATTTACCTTCTGGAATGACTTTAAGTGGCTATTGTTGGCTATTATAATCTATTTCTGTGCAGACGGGTGTCAAATGGCTAGCAATGGCTATTAGTGTGTAAACAATTATGCACAATTCCAGTGTTTATAGATAAAACAGGCTACAAGTGCCTATTATTGGCTATAAGCATTTATTCTTTACTAGATTGGCTTGAAATGGCTAAAAATGGCCATTAGTGAATAGTGCTCATAGTTATGAGTGATTTTTGTGTTTACTAACTAAAACGGCTTTTAGTGGCTATTGTTGGCTACTGGCATCTATTTCTGAGAAGATTGGCTTCAAATGGCTAGTATGGCTATTAGCGAGTATAATTGACAATTATGTGCTATTTCAGTGTTTTGAATGAAACTGGCTACAAGTGGCTATTACTGGCTATAAGCATTTAGATTGGCTTAAAATTGCTACAAATGGCTAGTAGTGACTAGTGTTGATATTTATAAGCAGGTTTTATGTTTACTAACTTGAATGGCTATTAGTGGCTATTGTTGGCTATTTGCTTCGATTTCTGGCCACATTCGCCTTAAATGGCTTGCAATGGCTATTAGCGAGTATAATTGACAATGCTGTGCTATTTCAGGGTTTTTTGGTTGAAACTGGCTACAAGTGACTATTACTGGCTATCAGCATTTAGATTGGCTTAAAATTGCTGGTAATAGCTAGTAGTGACTTGTGTTGATATTTATAAGCAGGTTTTATGTTTACTAACTGGAATGGCTTTTAGTGGCTATTGTTTACTATTAGCATCTCTTTCTGGCCACATTCACCTCCAATGGCTTGCAATGGCTATTAGAAAGTATAATTGACAGTTCTGTGCTATTTCACTGTTTAAGGACGAATATGGCTACTAGTGGCTATTATTGACTATAAGCATTTATTCTTTATTAAATTGGCTTGAAATAACTACCAACGGCTATTAGTGTCTAGTCTTGATAGTTATCAGCAATGTTAAGGCTTACTAACCGGACTGGCTTTTAGTAACTGTTGTTGGCTATTATCATTCATTTTTGACCATATTAGCTTCAATGGGCCAGCAATGGCTATAGCAAGTATAATTGTGGATATTTACAAATAGCCATTCATAGCCATTCAATGGATATTCACGAGTAGCCATTCATAGTAATTCGAAGCCAAACTGGTTAAAAATAGATGATAATAACCAAAAATAGTCATTTAAAGCAATTCCAGTTCGTAGACAAAGAAATAGCTGCTAATTATAAATACTAGTCACTCATTGCCATTTGTAGCCAATTCAAGCCAACCAGAATAGGAACAGATGCTTATAGCCAATATAAGCCAATCCAAGCAAACCTTGTAAGGATAGGTGCTATTGCCGACGTGCGCGATCGAAAGCGTCGCTGTGGTCGGCCTTCGTCGATTGGCCGAATGCTGACTACGT
Source organism: Ixodes persulcatus (assembly GCA_013358835.2). Taxonomy (NCBI): domain Eukaryota; kingdom Metazoa; phylum Arthropoda; class Arachnida; order Ixodida; family Ixodidae; genus Ixodes; species Ixodes persulcatus. Next base: position 41,475 of record JABSTQ010008956.1, read on the forward strand.
CGTCAGCAAAGGAGCTCTCGTCGACGGAAATATGAGTTACGGAAGACCTTCAATTTTGGCGGTGTCGGCAGTGTTGGTTTCAGCTCGCAATGATCTCAGGCTTCCACCATACTAATTACAAACAACATCAAACTTGTTGTTCGCAAGGTAATGACATCACGAGAGGGAACTATAGGAGGGCGCTACCAAACCATCTCGCCGCTAATAGCCAAACATATCCAGTTTAAGTCATTCAAATCCACACACACTCCAATCGCATAAAATATAAATAATAATTGCTGATAGGCATCTATAGCCATTTCAAGCCAATCTAATAAAAATAGATGCTTATATTCAGAATTAGCCATTTGCATTAATTTTAATCTATAAAGGAGGTGGAGGGCATTTTCGGGTGTCTTCAGCCTTCCAGCGGTCATGCCAAACGCGTCCTCAGGGTTCTGAGGTCCGAGAACTGGAGGCAGGTACGGCTTCTGCACGACTACTTGAAGGTAATGTGTTTGCGCGACGGTGCATCACCATCGGGACTCGGTAAACATCGAGAGCATCTGCAGCTGGTTAACCAGGTGACAGAATTTGTGTGGCAAAGAGTTCGGTATGGCTTGCCAAAGAAGACCCGTGCGCCAGTCCCAAGCCGGGGCGGCTTGACGGTTTTGGGAGATGTTCAGCTTCCCGAGGATGTGTCCAGGATTCTCGAAAAGGGACCAAAGTACAGTGTGGAACCGCGTTTGAAACCGCATGAACAGTTAGCTGTCGTGCATAGAGTATCTGAAAGGGCTGAAATTGAAGAAAGGGAAAGATGTGTTTTGGAGGGTGTTGACTGTTTGTTACGTTGTGCCAGAAACAGGTCGCCAGTGCCAGGTGGGAGGTCTTTGAGGAAAGTTGTGTCGTATTTCCAAGAAAACGAGCTTGGTTTGCTTCAGGCGGACAAGGAGGGGGGGTTTGTTGTGCTCCCACAGGACATGTTAACCTCCAAGTCGAGCGCTGCAATTCAAAAACACTTTAAACTGACTTCCCTTGTACCCAAGAAAGTCAAGAGTGCTGCGATGAAGTTGTGTAATAGTCTCGAGTTGTCTACTTTAGAGAAAGACATTGGGAAAAGCAAGGCAGGGCACCTGGAAGTTTTCTTTTCTGTGAAAACTCACAAGTTGGGGATGCCCTTCAGAACCATTGTCACGGAGAGGGGTGCTTGGCAGAAGCTGGTAAGCCAGTACCTTCAGAAACACTTAGGTGCCCTGGAACTTTTTGACCCGTTTCTAGTGCGCAATTCACAGGCGGTTGTGGAGTATCTTAGCAATGGCGTAAGCGCAGATGCAACAGCGTTTTCCATTGATGTCGAGGATTTGTTTTATTCCGTACCCCATGTGCGCCTCTTTCCTTCGGTGCGTGAGTGTATCGATAGAAATGGGGTGATTCCATTTCAGAACGCAAGTGGGGTTGGGGTTGATGGCTTTTTGGAACTATTGGAGTTTTATTTACGATCGACGTTTGTCCTGTTTGACGGTGGTTACTATTTGCAGAACGAAGGTATTTGTATAGGCTCAAGTGTAGCGCCCATTCTCTGCGACATTTATTTGGCCATGTGCGATCGAGCTATTGTAGAAGATCTGGACGGAAACAGCGTTAGGAAAGTGTTCAGATATGTGGACGATTACCTCGTACTCACAAAATCGTCTGGGGGGGTCCTCGAGGATCAGGTTGG
>JABSTQ010008957.1:0-28544 GCA_013358835.2 Ixodes persulcatus
TCCCAGTGATGCCAAGGCGCTGAGATTCTTCTATGATTGTTGAGTGTGGAACAGAATCGAAAGCCTTTTTCACGTCAACGGTGATGATTGTTCTGATCGTGGAGAGGTCAGGGTTGATGTTGCGGATAATATCCGCCGATATCAGAGCCAGGCTTTCTTGGGTGCCGACGCCGGGTCGAAACCCCGTCTGGGCCGGGTGGAAAGAGTTGTTGGATTCGAGAAGCCATGCTTTTCTTGAAAGTGCCATGCGCTCCATTATCTTGCAGGTACAAGACGTAAGGGAGATCGGTCTGTAGTTTGTGAGGGCACCTTTGTCCTTGCCCGGCTTGGGGATCGGGATAACGAGGGAGTGTTTCCAGCTTTTGGGAAGCTTGCCAGTCTCCCAGATCTCATTAATCCACTCTAGAAGCTCGGATTTGGTAAGATCTGGAAGGTTTCTCAGCATTGTCATGGTGATCTTGTCGGGTCCGCAAGCTGTGTGGGTTTTTCCGCGTTGAAGAGCGCTTTGGAGCTCGCCCCGCATGAAGGGCCGGTCCATGCCGTAATCCGGAGCCAGGACTTCGTGGTGGTATGGCGAAGGACAATTCGTCAAGTCGGGCTGGGGAAAAAAGAGGTCCCCTGCCATTCCGGCGAGTTGTTTCTCAGTCTTGTAGAGCTTAAGGGCATGTGTGAGTGTTGCCCCTTTGCATTTCTTCTTTCCAAGAAGCGCGCGATTCGTGGCCCACAGTTTCGATATCGACGTTTTCTCGGAGAGCGATGCGCTGTAGTCGAGCCAGCGGTGTTCGTCGAGTTTTTGTGCGTAGACCTTCACTTCCACCGTAGCCCTGGTGATGTTGCACCTGGCTTCGGTGCTTTTGGGCCCTTTACGGTACTTCTGTATCTTTTGCAGTCGCTTGGCCCACAGCTTAAGGAGGTGGAGATCGGGTGTTGGAGTATCTTTATCGATGTCCTTTTTGATGGTTGCAGTCCTCAGGGCGTTGTGGAGGCGCGATTCAAAGTCAGCGTCTTCGAGTTCCTCGCTGTTAAGGGCTTCCCTAAATTTGTCCCAGTGTACGATGTTGGCTGTGCGTTTTTTAACCTGTCCTTTACCCGTCTCGTCGGCGAGAATTTGAAGCAGATGGGGAAGTGGTCGCTACCCCACGTATCCGGTAGGCATTTCCACTTGTGGTGTTGAATGTATGGGTTCGTGGTCCAGGTGAGGTCGGGTGTGGTATCCGACTGCCCGGAACCTCCTAGTCTTGTTTTGACTCCTTTCTTGTTGACCAGGTTTAGGCGGAAGGTATGCATCTCGCCCACTAAGTCTTTCGCTCCCGGAGATTCATGGTTGTATCCCCACATAGGGTGGTGGAGAAGATTAAAGTATCCTCCGTATAGCTTTTGTTCTTTGGGGTAGAGATCGTGAATATGCGAGATCCATAGGTTGGTTCTTTGCTGTGTCGCAGACTTGAGCGGTCTGTAGTAGATGGATGCTAGGACGATCTGGTGCTGCTGGACCTGGATCCGCACCACCACAATTTCCTGCCCGTCGTTGGAGTACGGGGTGAGGTCGACTTGGTGCTGAGGCCAGTCGTCCCTCACGTAGACAAGAGCCTTCCCTGGAGGTGAAGTCGTTTCTCCAGGGCGTTTGGTGGTTATGGAGGGACTGGAGTATACCAGGTATTCATAAAGATTGACGGCTGTGGTGTTCGTTTCCTGAAGTAACAGTACGTACGGGCGTTCGTCAGGCTTATCAGAAGGCGTACTCGGAGTTCCGCTGCCCGTTTGCGGAGCCCCTGACAATTCCACAGGAGAACTCTGATCATTTTTCGTTGAGGATTTGGGCTGCTAGCGCCTTTTGCCGGTTAGCAGTTTCCCTGTATTGCTTGATTTCCTCTTGTTGGGACTGGACTGTGGCTTTAAGCCTGTCGAGTTCAGCTTTGAGGTAGCTGCACATGTTGCGAAGTTCTTGTGTTTCTGACCCTCCAGTGTGGGTGGGTGGGGGTGCATTGATGTTCTGCTTCACCTTGTCAGCCCATAAAGTGCCGCTCTGTGTTGTCGCAGTTTTTTTACTCTTTCTGTGTTCTCCGACGGCTGTTGGAGTCGGTGTTGTTTTTTCAATTTCTGGATGTCCTCCCGCATCCGTTTGTTCGTTGCCGACCACGTTGGGCATTTGCGATCGGTACCTAGGTGGCCTTTCTTCTTGCACCCCTGGCAGTAGGGAGTAGAGTCCGGACATCCTGGTCCCTTGGCGGGGTCAGTGTCGGCTAGGTGAGAAGCTCCACAGATCGGACACACCGCCTGATTCGGGCAGATGTCAGGTTTGTGGCCCAGCCTGTGGCAGTTACGGCACGTAACAGCCTTTGGCTTGTGTGGGAATACCCTCATGTCGCACTTGCCGTAGAAGATCGACCTCGGTAGTCTCTCTCCGTCGAACGTGATGACAGCCGTATTCGACTTGCCTAGCCGACGGGCGGCCACGATGTCGATCTTCTCCGATTCGAGTTCGCGGTTGAGGACTTCGTCGCGCGGGTCCTGCTCTTTAGGGTTGATATCATAGATGATACCTTTGGTGTATGAAGTGCCAAACGTGCGGAAGACTTGTACGGGAAGTGCTTCACGTCCCTGCACTTTGATTTCTGTAATCTCACTTAGCGTTTTTGCCAGATCCTCCGTGTCCGTACAGACCGAAATGGTGTTGGCTTGCTCGATGAGGTGCATCGAGAACGATGCTGTAGTGCGCAGCATGGTGCACTGCGTCTTGAGCGATTGAAGGTAAGGCTTTATCGAGACTTGAGAGTTCGTAGGGCGAACCTTGTACTCGAACAGGCGCTGTCGGGGCCGTACCGTTCCATGGGCTTGGAGTGAGGGGTCTACTCGTACCCGCTTTCTTTTCTTGTAGGTGACTGGTGTCCATTTTTCGTTATCTGAGGGCAATGAACCTTGCCACTCGGTTGCGGCCGCGCCATCTTGCGCACAGCCAGCTGTAAATGTCATCAGCGCAGTTGTATCGGTGTCTTGGCGCCGACTTGCCGTTGTGCTCGGCGTTTTCTGGGCTGGCGTTGTTGCTTCGGACTCAGCAACGCTTGTTGAGTTCGGCAATAAATTCGCCGTCGGCGGGTTTGTCTTGTCCGATTTTTTCTTCTTGCCCTTGCTGGGTTTGCTTGGACTGGACCTTTCGAGAAAGTTCTTAAAGATGTCAATGAGGCGTTCTCTCGGAATCGCCGCAAATAGAGCCTTCAGCGCGATTTCCGCCGAATCTACGTTATTGGTAGTTGTGGAAGATTCACCAAGAAAAGGTTTCTCCTCCGCGGTGCGTTTTGCGGGTGTGATCAGCGAAGTTGGAAGCTGGTCCGTCGCGGCGGCGGCAGGACTTGCCTGGCTTGCTGGGCGCGTGTCCATCTCCTCAAGGTTCCCGTCCACGGATAAGGCCGCGGCGGGTGAGAAGCTGGAAGTTGGTGGGGTATTCGAGCTCATCGGTATTAGGTACTAGGCCTAATGGCGGGAGCTCAAGAAAACGCGTCCGAACTCGTCGCTTCTTCTTTCTCCGCGAGTTGAAGGGGTGAACGCTGCTCGTTTTTCTCTAATTTTTTTCTGGGACTTCTTTTGCGTGGGGTAAAAACGCACGCGTGTTTCATAGGTCATTAACGTCAGGGATTCGCTCTAAGCGGTATTTTTGCAAAGTACAGAAATCGTTGCATTGCCCCTTTAAGTGTTGGAAATTAACATCCAGTTATGAAGATGTGAACGCCCCACGAATTTACGGGTGGTCCAAGCAAATATTTGAGTGAGGGTCACGTGCTTGAAAGAATCAGAAGGGGTGCCTTGCTCCTATTCAGCCAGTCCTACCTCTAGAATTTTATGTCGTCATTATCTGACGTTCTAGACCAATGTCGTCACTGAACGCTCGTGTTTGACATTGGTAGGGACGCGGTTCAAAGAAACATTTGGTTTTCTTCGTTCCATTTGTAATGCCCCTTTAAGCTGAAACGAAGTACAACAAAGGAGGATGTCCAAATTGTAAAGTTGTGCAGTATAGACCTTTTTCGCATAACCTCAAACCAGCCAGTAACTGACGTACCCTCGACCTGGTGCATTTTTGGATTGCCTGCTGACACAGGGTATGCAACCGCCAAGGGTATGGGCGAAAAGGTTTAAAAACGGACGTCGTGCATGAGTTAGTTCCGACTTCCGAGTGCTCCTTTTTACCGTGCTGCAATTTCCAAAAATCTACGGTTGTCTGGCTACCACTGCGTGGTCGTGGGATGTATAAATAATTTTAAAAAGCATAAGAGCAATAGCAGAAAGTGTCCCATGAACACAAGAAGCTGCAGCGCGAGTGTGGCTGCAATGTTATCGAGCTTCGCATTTTCCCCAAGAATTCTTATTTATGAAGTCAGTCGATTGCGAGCTTGAATCGCGAGAGATTCGTATCAGACTCAACGTCACGTTTAAGCTCACCACCACTTCGTCTACGAGAAGAGGACCGCTTTTAATTCCCGGTGCAGGTGGTCCAATTAGGTTATCACTGCAAGCCCCATGGTATGTGAAAGATATGAAAACGTCTAAATGCCACGACTCAAGATGGAGCTATCAAATGCCGAGAGCTTACCTGCATAGACTACATTAAACTGCTCATATATACTTCGCTGTGGAAACTCAATCAAGACACCCCACCGTCTTCGTCGTCGTTCTCTCGAGGAGGCAAGGTGATGGCCTGTGAGTAGCCAGCTGGATTCAACCGGATAAGCTCCAACCAAGTTATTGCAGCCCACCATAGCCAAGTCTAGCCAAGTTCCCCCCATACCCACACCGTTGCCTACCCAGATAGCTGTGCTGCCAGAACTAGCCGGTATTTCTCTTTCTAATCCGCTAGACGGCGTCGTCGGCGCCGCAATTCTCAAGATGGCGGCGCCGTTAAAGAAAAGGTCTATATATAGCAGTTTCGCGATGATATGCGGCAGCTGAATAAAATATTAGAGCGCGCATGACTGATAAAGCACAGAGTTGAAAAATTAGGCCCCAAAACAAGTGCACGTAAAACCAAATATAGCTTTAAGCGCGAGACACATGCGCGTCAAAACTGTCCGATCCGACGTGCGAACCGCCGGAACGACGTTCGAGGGCGAGGGTTTTCGTCGCACCGGAGCGTCGGACGGGGCCTCCGTCCGGCGCCGGCGTGCGTCCAACTTGCTAGATATCGCCGCACGGCTGTCCGATTTTCGGAGGGCCGCAGCCAATGGCAGCACGGATGGCGCGAAGGTCATGTTGTCACGTGACTTTCGGCCCGATCGGGCGAGGAGGCGCTTCGTGGTTCGGGCAGTTTGGGGAAGCGGATCTCCCCCTCTTTTACAACGACTACACACACACAAGTGGCGGTGCGCGGTGAAGGAGATGGACGCCATCGAGTTTTCTCGCGCGCACAAAACAAGCTGCTGATCTCGCGCGCCATAGCAAGCCGGCCTTCTGGGACCGATCGAGGCCGTCGAAACCCGAATGTGCTCCGTTTCACCTTACGATGGAGAGCAGCGGACGCTACGAGCCATTCCAATGCCGTGTGAGTATCACGTGAACTTCGGGAGAGACGCAGCAATGCGCGGTGTGCGTACTCACGTGATTTGTACGCAGTGCTCGCTTCTCTGGGATGGCTCCTAAGGTCCGCTGCGGTCCATCGCGATTAAGTAACCTCACGAAAAATCTCTACACACGCACACTTTAATAGAATGTAAAAAAATATTATGTTTGTTTTAAAGTCAGCGAAACCAAGAAGGGCGAGGGAAGTATTTTAGTTTTCTAGGCTAGGTGGCGCGAGCTACCGCCCGTTATATATATAACCATTAGCATTTATCCATTCATTCGGTAGAGGGATACCCGAAACTGGGCGGAGCTGAACGGAGCGACGCAACGACGCGTCGGAAACCATGTGTCGCGAACCGCCCTGTGCGGCGATTCGGAGCAGCCATCTTCCCGACAGTTCGCACGCCGGACCGGACAGTTTTGACGCGCATGTGTTTCGCGCTAGGCTCCCGAGACGGTTTTCTATAAAGTTTCAAGCTCGTGCAATCCGATGTCCAAATGTGACTTAAATTAGAAATATATTGTCTTTTAAACATATACAATAGCGCAAAAAAGACAAGGACAAGAAGTATACAAAACAAGCGCTATCCTGTTCTTCGCGATATTTACGTGTAATTAGGAACATCATTGCACTCATCTCTACTCGAGAAAAACGGACCATAACCAACCAATTCCTGAAGAGTATGGAGTCCAACGTTTCAAAACCGATTTGATTTTTTCTTCTATTTGCACGTGGAGAGCAGCAGCTTCTTTCCTATCTACTGTGTGTCGTTTGCTTCCCTCACTTTTTTTTCTTCAAGTGCCCTAGTCCGTCGACAGACGCCGATGGTTAAAGGGCCTCTGACAAGCCAAAAAAATTTTTTTTTTCATGCTAGGCGTTGAAATGGCATATCAGGACATTACAAAAAAAAATTTCACTATAGAGTTGCGAAGTTTTTTTTATAAAAAATTGAAATACGAGGCCCAATTCAAAGTTCCCGCTAGTGCACTGTGACGTAACAGTGTACCGCAAGGTGTCGGGGCGGTCAAAAGGGAGGCATCGACCTACGTCACTAAAAGTGGGTTCACCGGAAGTCACGTGAGTTTCACTCCTCGTGCTCTCCGCGACCGTCACTAAGCCTTTTTTTTTTTTATTCTGATCTTCGTACCAGCGATCGTAGAAAACGAAGTTTCAGTTCCACTAGCTCTTTATCGCTGCACCGTTGGTTAGTTTGCGTGCTGTAAAATTTGAGAACGAAGAGTCAGTGGATCGACGTGATGGAGGTCAGTGATGAAAGCGTTGCGAGTACAAGCCAGTGTACGAGTGCATGCCGTCAGTCCGATGATACTGAGCTATACTGGGCGCAACACAAGCTATCAAGTTTTGAAAAAAAATTTTAGAACGCTCGCAGAAATTAGGATTGCTAGCATACGGCACGCCCGATCGCATTGCTGAGGGTTCAGACACCGAGGTCGTTGAATCATCGGATACACTCCAGGCGCTCCAGGCTGAAGATGCCTGCCGTCTAAAGAATACGAACTGGTGAGTGTACCAAGTACAAGTAAACGTCGAGCACAAAGTACGTATTTTGTCTAGAACATGAGTAGAACTTGTTTACTAGGTGCACATGCGGCCGATGTATGTCTCTCGGAAATGCATGCAGTGTGATATCTTCTTCAGTTGCTGAAATACCGGGACAGTCCCTCACACAGCATCTTCTAGGCATTGTAGTTGATCACGTCAATTCACTGACTCCGCTTCTTCTACCTTTACAGCAACATTAAGTGATGAAAAGCAAATAAAAGAACCCTTGTCTGCTTGAATCGCTCGTGGGGGTGTGGAGAATAACAAGAATATTAAAACAAAATATATTATACGCGCTCGCGGTAAACACGAGGAGGGATACGACTCACGTGACTTCTGGCGATGCCTCCCTTCTGACCGCCCCGACACCTTGCGGTACACGTTTACGTCACAGTGCACGGCGGGAACTTTGAATTGGGCCTCGCATTACTATTTTTTATAAAAAAAACTAAGCAACTCTATAGAGAAACAATTTTTTTGTAATGTCCTGATATGCCATTTCAACGCCTAGCATGAAAAAAAAATATTTTTTTTTGCGTGTCAGAGGTACCTGTCGACCTATTGAGCCCGATCTATTGAAACGTCGGTTCACTAAATGTTTAGGATTTGGTTTTTGAACGTCTGTATTTCTCAAAGTTTGAACCCAGCCAGACGGAGTTCCGTCAAACATGTTTATGTTTAAAACATGCATCCCTATATATTTCGTTTTGCAGTAAGGCGTCGTGTTTGGTATTATTTAGAAGAAAATCATTTACTATCTCTCTTTCTGCACATTTCATGTATTTGACTTCAGATCTATAACGTGAGCACAAAGTTATTTTTGGCATACCCGGCGACCCGGTGTTTCACACTGCCAAACAGCGAACAAAAAAGCACGTTCCGCAGACTCAACACGTTGCGTATTTTCGAGTAGCGTCCTCCCGTGTCGATCTCAAGCGGTTATGTGAAATGCATACGGTCAACTTCATTGATGACAATAACAAATATTTTATTACTGCCTGAAGACTTAACCTAAGTAAAGGACCGCTCACCTTAAAGATATACATCATAAGTAAATGCACCCCCAAATTATCTGAAATATGCTCTGCAAATCTTTTCCGGCATTTTTATCCTCGAGAGGCACGTGTATAAATGATTTGGGAGAAACTTAAACAATTTTTTATTTTATTTTGAAGCTGATTTAAGTACCATGTGTTCCTGACGCATATTCAACTTTTCAAACCTTAAAGGGGCCCTCCAACAGTATTTGAGCGTCTACTTTTTTTTGTGGTTTCTCCACGCTAGTGGTCCCGGAAACCCAGTGGACAACGAAAGAGTTTAAAAATATTAGCGCATCATATTTTAGTTTGACAACTCGGAAACACCTCCTCCGACGGTGGCGCCGCGAGGTGCCGAATGCGCGCGCACAACGGCGCTCCCTTTCACTATACGTCACATTCACTGGGTTTCGTGATTGGCGAGAGCCGTCCCAGAAATTTTGAAGCGGAATAAAGTATATCACACGTTAACCGTCATTATTTCTCTAAAAAGTCGTTTTTATAGAGCTTATAAAGTTGCAAATTAAAGTTCAAAAAGGGCGAAAACAACGCCTCGTCGCTCGTCGCTCATGCGCGCCTCCCAGCGGCGGAGTACCTCCTACTCGCCGAGGTGGCTCCGGTGGCGGAGTTGCGGGAGACGAGCCTTCCGCGGCTGTCGAAGCGGACTGCGGCGCTTGCGTGGTGTGTCCTCGTACGGCGCGACGCCCAGCTCCGCGCTTTTTTTCAAGAATTCGGCGCTCAAAATCCGATAAGCCCGGTAAATTCATCGATGATGGCAACCCCGATTCCAAAGCTACGATGGTTGCAGCGAGGCCTAGTGGCCGACCGGGCCGACGGGCCAGACGGGCTATCAACCAAACTCGCGTCCAATTGGCCAACCGCTTTGCTCCAATCGCTAAACTGTTTCATTTTACGTCATGAAGCGCAATGTTTTGTTTATTTAAAGTTGTTTTCTGCAATATTTAATTTGCTAATAACTCACAAAATATTGCGAATTTCTGTAATATTTTTTTCCCTCGGTGTTCCTGCTTTCATGGAGCTCCGTTTCAGCGCGAACTTCAAACCAGTCAAAAAATTGTTGGTGGGCCCCTTTAAGAAAGAAGTCGGTTGCTTCTTTTATTTGACAAACAACAATTTTATGTGTCTCTGGGCTGGATGAAAGCAAAGTACACAGTGGCGCATGGCGGAACTATGACGATTGCGCACGCAGACCGTCTGTCGAGTAGACTATGAAATACTACTTCGTTCTATTTAACAAAAAAAAAAGCAAAAGTGGTGCTTATTTGCAAATTTAATTGACCGGCATCTTGTCGAGAACAAACCTCAAACGCCAAGCTATGTCGAAAATGTTCACTTCGGTGCGCGCTATTTTGGGCCAGATCCGATCCGAATACTAAGGTCACTCTTTTCTGCATGATTATTCGCCTGCATCAGGGTGTTGAGTGTAAACAACATTGGTCAGGAAAGCGAGCGTTGTGATTGCCGCTCAGTGTGTCTATAAAAAGAAGACTGAAAGGGTTTGTCCTAAAACGTTCCTAAGATTTTGAAAATTTTATTGCTTTTAGCTCAGTTGCGTCGTCATCATATATATTGTGAAACGTATTTCATAAACTAGATTTCAAGATATATATGGCGAGGACGTGCCCATTTCATAATTTGATGCACTGTAATTAATTTCGAAGTGCAAGAGCACAGCACGAATCGACTTGTAATACTGCGACGCAAAGTCGTTCGAATCACGCGTAATTTAGGCGACCCACCAGACTGATAACCTTTAGATTCAGGTAAAATATATGCGACTGAGGTAAATGAAATAGGTGTTGAGTCATATATATTAATCTAGCTTTTCATTTACTGTTTGATCAAAATTAAATAACGCGATTTCTTTTTGGTACCTGAAAATAAAAGTGGATTCTACGAATGATAAAAAGCTATATAGTTACTCGTCTCACTCTTGAAATAGTGTCTATACTGCCAAAGGAACGCAGAAAATATATTCTCAATTTAGCTGTTCGCACCGGTTCGAAGCGGTTCGAACCGTTATTTTTTGCTCCCTGGAACCGAACCGGAGCTGAACCGAAAGCCGTGAATCCGAACTGGAACCGAACCGAATTCCGATAAAAATTTCGGTTCGACACTCTTCTCTCAACTGCGATCGGAACATTTTGTGAATGGAGCGCGCACCGAACGCTGTACCGCCGACGAACACGGGGTATGCTCGCAAGGTGCGTGCAAGTGTTCTCGTGCTAATCGCTATTTTAGTTTGTAACCTTTTTCTAAGTGAAATTATCTTAATATTGATATTTTGAAGTTGTGAAACCGGCTCGATTTTATCATCTACGACACTTTGTTGGAGGCTCATTTCCGTCGCCGGGTGTGGCTGGAAATTGTCGAAATGTCAGTTCTATAGGTTTTCCTGAATCGGGATCTCCTCCGCGAGAGTCGTGAACCTATGTTGACCGTCACAACGCGATTAGACTCTTCTTATTTTCATAATTAGTACATAATGTAAAGAAACCTTCAATTTCTGTTGCTGAAAATTTAAATATGGTAATGCCTCGATTTCGAATTGTTGAATCGTTTATCGACTCGCTCCGGCAATGGGTCTATCTGGACTTTGCTGTTTTCAGTTCTCAACAACAGACACACTCGTCGACACGGGATTTTCAAATAATACGTTTATAAACACCTTCAAGCAAGAGTGAGCTGCCTCAATTGTTCACTGCAATATTCTTATTTCGCGCGTCCTTTTTCAGATTATATTTTATTGTTTTGGACGACACGAAACTCCAAAAAAACATTCTCGGTGTACTGCATCTAAAACGAAAAAAAAAAAAACTAAAGGGAAATTTTATTTGTATCAAATGATTCAATATTTGGAGTACGCCTTCGATCATCTATCGGTGGCGCGCTCAGTGCCGCACTTCTGGCGTCGCCGCGCTGGCGGATGCCATAGTGCAGGGCAACAAACATTCTAAATCAGTTCAAAAACGCCATCCGCGGCACATAAGAACACAAGACAGACGGCCCTAAGTCAGATGCCTAGCACTTTGGAGGACCCAACTAGCACACCCAACGCGGAAGCGGCGCCCAGAAGAGCACTTTCGCCAAAGTTTCTAATGACTCATCATGGCCGCGGAACCTGACGCTCGCTAGATGGCGCTACGGTGTTCAAAATGGCGCTACCCACGATAAAACGGTGGACCGTTTTATCGTGGAACGATCGAAGTGATTCTGTCAAGAACGATGGAAGTCATTGTTTACCAGAACGCAGGGATTCTGGTAAACAATGTTCAACTCAGGTTTGCTTTCGAACGTACCTTAATTCAAAATGGAATGAGAATGATGCTCCTAGGTGGCACGTCTGTGTCTTGTGAAGTACGGATGTGACGATAACCAGTTGATTTCATTTTAAATTGATGATGGACAGACAATGTTGCAAACACACAGGTTATTATATCCTCTGAGAGTATCACTATTTGTCCCAGCATTGCAATAACCATTATAATGAATGAGTACAGGAGCCGAATTCAGATTAAATCAAAACCTTATTGCTTAGTAGATCAAACCTTGATTTTATAGCTTTATTATAGCAAGCAACTGAAAGCTGTTTGTAAAGGAAAAAAAATATTATGCACAGTTTTTGTTTCTCTTGGACCGCGGCGTTATGATGCGCACGCTTGCTCAAGCCTAAAATAAATACCTAGTCGGAGAAAAACTACAAGTTACAAGCACACCAGGGCGCACCGCCCTAGAGCGTTCGGATCCTGAGCACAGCTGCTATTTCTTCCCTTATGAAGTGAGCTCGGCAGCTGGGTCGTAAATATAAAGGGCTTGTTTTCCTTGAAGCCCGCTCCTCCTTGACGCGTCTCCTAACGGCTGCCAGCATGCAAGCGCGGGTTCCAGACTGGTCTGGACTCGCCCGAGATGCATTTTCAACGTCAATATTCATCTGTAGATGAGCGCTGGACAATTCCGGACTGAAGGTGAGTTGAGCATAAAACCCCTGAAAACAATATTTCGGGAGGCATTATTAAGCGGTGGCCATAGTTGAGACCGCTGCCGCTGAGCGTGAGCTTACGATGAGCTTCCACAACGCCTTCGGGACGTTCATTTCACACCACCAAGACTTCTTCTTAAAAGATAAGACTGGACTCGTTCTGAGTATTCGGTATGAGCATTGCGTTAAAATATGGCGTCCAGTGAATACCACCTATACTAAAGCTTTGGGGAATAAAGAAGCGGGCATAATGTTTAGATGTCAAAATGAAGTGTGGGGCTTGGAGTGTTGGACGAGATATTCCACAAAATTAGAGTAATACTCAAGTTATTTTCCCTGCAAAAGATCTCAAGAAGAGTTCAAATGCTCCGTAATGTAATTTATTTAGTTTTGAAGATACTTCTGCATTGCATAATTTATATCGACTTCATTGATGCCAGAATGCAAAATTTGCGCGCACAGAAGCAAATTAATCAATCGCAGCGCTCTTTGTTTTGTTTTTTTCTCTCTATTTTTTTATACTAAGAAGTGCGTTCAGAAAGGCATAAAACTTTGGGAGAAATGTCTGTTTGTATTTTGAAGGCACATCATGCTCCTAGCTTGTTTACTAAAAGGCCGAGGTACACTTCGCGCTTTCCACTTTTGCCCACCTCCCCCTCCCCTATATATCCTCTCCGCTTTTTACCCTGCCACAACTTGGCTCCCCTCGCAGCTTAGGGGAGGGGAGCGCTAAGAGGATTGTCTTCCCTGCAGAAAACCGAGGAGAAAACCGTTTCCGTGTGCAGACAGTGTTCCCGGGAGCAGACTTGTACACGTTACTAAAAGAAGTAAGGAATTACATTTACAGTTACCTACGGCTAAATGGTAAAAAAAATTACAATTAAAATTAAACTTCTATAAAAGTAAGTGACCGTTACCTCAAAAAGTTATCCGTTACTTTCGCTGCGTTACCTTCAACCTTACTGTCCTAAGGTAAGACACAAAAAAAGTGCTATGGAAGCGTTTATTGTGGCCGCCACTCACACATTTGCGACGTTGGGCTACATTTGACTTCCAAAAAACTCATTGGACTTCTTGTTTCGTTTTTATGGGAGGATGTCGTCAGCGCGCTGAACACCTTTTCAATTATTGGAGAATTAAAAACAGCGCAAACAAGAGGAGACGTAGACAGACAGACCGCTGACTCTCAACTGAAATTTGTTGAAAGCAACACATAAAACTCGCCGTGAATACATAGTACGCAATTCTTATCACATCGTCATGCTCTATGACTGTCATACACGTGCTTCTAGGAACGCCAGATTTTTTTTTTTTATCCAACAAAGCGATCGAGGGCGCAAGTACAACCGAAGGAAGGCTAACAGAATTCACAACACAAATTGACAGAGATAGTTTGCAAATAATTGATCCGTTTAAGGGGGATTCAACCGCTCGTCACTCAATGGGCAAATTTCACTACACAAACCTGAGTTTCAAGAATGCACGATAGTATTCATTCTTTTGGAGGTTACTTATGATAATGTAATGAAGGTTGTACGGCCCTTGGATTTTGTTTTTTGAGAGCGCTGGAGATTTTTAATAAAATTCAGAAATATGACCGCCTTGACTGTTTTTAGCGCGTTTTGAGGCATTTTTGAAAATACAATTATTTAGAAGAGAAACGTGACAAAACGCTTGGCCGTACATTCTAGGGGTGCCTCTAATCTTAATTTTAAGACCATGACGAAAAAGCAATATATTGTTGTATTTGCGTATTTGTGTAAATAAAATCACCCTGTTAATTTTATTTCCAACTTGTTAAACGAGATGGCGACACTAGTACTAAATGCCTCAAACCGGAGATTTTCTTGCTGTTGCTGTTGTTGTTTCTATCTCGAGCTCGAATTCGACCGCGATGTCTCATTGCTCGTGGACCGGTAGCACGTGTAGCGAAAGCTCACGCTGTAAAGCTCATTGATCGCGGATTCAATCCACCGCCTCTGCCCTTTTCAATCTGGATGAGCATCATACCGGCGTGCTGTCATGTATCACTATTGCGTGATGCACGTTAAAGTCGTCAGACAAGCAGCGGTATACTGCACTGTCTTTCATCTCCAACGAAGACACTAGATGCCCTCAGAGCTGACTAACTAAACCGCTGTATAAACCATAGAGATCATACATACTACATAGACACAGCAGAATTACAATTTGAACGTTGCAAAAAAGTGTAACCAGTCATCAGCAGACTCCTAGCGAAAGGCCTGATAAGGCTCTGAAGGCGATACTTTTGTTTATTCTATTTTTTTCTGTGTGCTATGTTAGCGCTCGTGGTCAAACGCTTGCATACGCTACAAGCGTGGCTCGTAAAGGGATTATCCGGTCAAATTTCGTATTCATGAAAACATTTAGACCTCATTGTCAATGGCTGTAGGAGCATCTTCCAGGACAAATTTGAATTTTGTGTGCTTCCCTGGAGGAGTAATTGTATTTTAACTCAAGCGTGCATAAACGGCGTTTTCCTCTTCCACCTTCAGGGAAGCGGAGTTTCTGAGGTAACATCAGGCAAAGAACGCGCCGAACTGAAGTGCACTTCGAATTTTGTCCTCCGCGTGAGCGGTACGACGTGGTTCACCCTCGCTGCTGCGCTAGATTATTTTTTTTTTTTTTTTTTTTTTTTTTTAGAATGAAAGGGTATTTTCGTTGCGCGGTTGTCACGCTCCACACTTCTCCGCGACATTTACAGTGGTGAGTAATATGTAATGCTGCGGTGCGTCGGGAGCACTGTGTTCCCACGGAGGAATGAGGCATAGGATATGACTATTGCAAGACTGATGTGACGTCACATCAGGCATGGGAGTGCAGCCGTTGATACTTGCGAAATTTGGCATGGAGTTTCGTTCAATTATCCGTCGTTGATTACACTAAATTGGGGTGTCGTTTAATGGAATAAAAATGGCCTATGTTAATCATTAGGCTCCCACCAGGTAACCATCACGAAATCTTAAGAACTTCCGGTTTTCACCGGACAATCCCTTTAAGCACCCTAACCGCTCATTCACACTAGAAGCGGATCCGCGTTCGCAAAGCGGTTGCGAACACGGTTGTATAAAGATCCAGTACAATTGCACGTGCACTTGATGTCATCGAGTGCGCGTGCAATTGTACTGGATCTTTATACAACCGCGTTCGCAACCGCTTTGCGAACGCGGATCCGCTTCCAGTGTGAATGAGCAGTAAGATCGTGCAGTGTTGAACAGAGATAATTGGGGTTGTGGGATATTTATACAGCGAGTCGTTGGTCTGCCATTTTTAATCTTGCGACGAGTCACTCGCTGTAGATGAGCAATTTAGCCAGTGCAGTACAACCGGTAGCCTGGGGTCTTTAACGTGCATCACGCAATAGTGATAGACGACCGCACGCCGGTACGATGCTCATCCAGATCTAAACGGGCAGGGGTGGGGATTGAACCCAGGATCCCTGGGTTATACAGCGCGAGCTTTCGCTCCACGTGCTCTGAGCTGGTGTGCTCTAGCCCACTCGGCCACCGATCCTTTTTTTTTTCGTTATTGCACTTGGCCACCGATCCCTCTTTATCTGTCTGGACTAAAGCCCTTCGGTGTGTTTGCGTTTGTCTTGCAAGTGGCGTCAAATGCGCAAGTGCACGAGGCCCATGTCTCGAGCGGCTCTTGGAAGCAGTTGTCGACGCAGTACTGAAATGAGTGGCCCTTGGAAGCGAATGGCAGAGGAGCACCCGCTCCTCGCACGTGTCTTGTGCGCTTCCACAACAATGGTTAGCGGTACTTGTAAGGGTGAATTTTATCAAATGAATTTAGTCAGCACTTGCCGGGAGCGCCTTCAACTTATGGAATTTACGAGGATAACTCGAGTGCAACATGGCTTTGTGTAGTGGTTCTTTTTCGCTGACAGGCAGACATACGGAAAGTGTCCTTTCTTGCCATATCCGTTGCCAGTCTTGTCAGCTGCTGTGCACTTGGCGCGTGATTGTGGACGAGTAGTAGAGCCGCGCCACTTGCTTGGACATTGAATTCCTTGGTACAGTTCACGGGTGGGAAACGGTTGCTTTTTGTTGCTTTTGACCCGACGCGCAGAAGTGTGGACCTCTTCGACGAGGTCCGCACCTCTGGACGTGGACCTTGCCGCGCAGAAGTGTGGACCTCGCCACTAAATGAGCTATGCTTAGGGTCGGCACTCTGTTCCCCAATATTGCTGTGGGCGCCGCCATCTTGGTGCTAGCACAGAGCAGACGCAACTGCCGATCGTCAGGATTCGAAAGTGCAACTTCCTCGGCATTTGATTCGGTGTTAGGAAGCTCATGTAATATTGCTTTGCTCTGTTGTGAAGCGTTTAAACATTTGTGGAGGACGTAAAAGTGTTTCCTGTGATTTCAGATAAATTTTCAGATAACTGGCAGCCATTATTTTAAGCCACAATATGGACAAGTGTCGTTACCCTGAAGCGTAGCTTATTTAGTGGCACTAGGGAAGATCATGGTGGAACAGCGCAGCACTGAGCTAGATTTCAGACGCCATGTTCTTCTATATATAGTGCCACTAAATAAGCTACGCTTTAGGGTAAAGACACTTGCTCATATTGTGGCTTATAATCATGGTTGCTAGTTATCTGAAGATTTATCTGAAATCACAGGAAACGCTTTTCCGTCCTCCACAAATGTTTAAACAGTTCGCGGCAGAGCAAAGCAATATTATATGAGCTTCCTAACACCGAATCTAATGCTGAGGAAGTCGCACTTTTGAATCATGACGATCGGCAGTTGCGTCTACTCTGCACAAGCACCAAAATGTCGGCGTCCCCTATTGGAAAACCCCAATATGAACAGCGTATTATGGATATTGGTAAACAATATCTTTTTATTGTATTACAATACAATATGGATAGTGTATTGGAACACATTACATTTATTGTATTGTATTACAATAAGGGTTTATTATGGGATTCCAATATCCATAATACGCTGAAAGCATTGGAATCCTATACCCCTATTGGAAAACCCCAATATGAACAGCGTATTATGGATATTGGTAAACAATGCCCTTTTATTGTATTACAATACGATATGGATAGTGTATTGGAAAACATTACACTCATTGTCTTGTGTTACAATAAGGGTTTGTTATAGGATTCCAATATCCATAATACGCTAAAAATATTGGAATCCCATACCTTATAAACCCTTATTGGATCCCCGTGGCGTATGGGGATCCAATAAGGGTTTATGAGTCCAGTGTACTTAGCGTATTATGGATATTAGAATCAAATATATTCTATCGGCTACCAATAAAACTATATACAAGTTGGAATATCACGTTCAGCACAACATTTCTTTGCAACGCAGTCTCTCCTTGTGTGTATTTCTGAGTGATAAAATAAAAAAATGCTGCTGTTGTCAAAATATGAATAAAGAAGCAAAACACTGGGGTTATCCATACCAAATATATTTAACATATTCCTGAACTGGAGGATCTGGCATTTACTGCAAAAGAAAGTTAACTGTTTTAAGACCCTCATTCAAAAACTTGATGTTTGAAAACAGAATGTGAAATACTCACCTTTTAATGAAAACAGCACCTGCTAGCTGCAGCCACATAGAAACTGCAAGATAAAAATTTGTGATTAGTTAGCGACAAGAAGCAATCCTTCACTAAGCCGGATAGATTAAAATTATGTCTGTGTTGATTGCAGAAAAATAAGCTTCAATGCCACTGCTACGGGTCATTCTGAGCTCGGTCAATTAAATATACGTATCCGCTCGTCTGGCTTCACTATTCCTGCTTCGCACCCAACTAGAGTATCTGGAATGCTCACCTTTGAGGAAAAACGAACTGGTGCTTGCTTGCTTGTAGGCCGTGGAAACTGGAAGAGAGATTTGTGATTACTTGCGTCCAAGTAGCAGTTACTTTGAGTAGTCACGTAAAGTACACTAAGTCGAAAAGATTCAAAATTACATGCGCGGGACATAGATATCCTCTTGCGACGTAACTGGGAACACGTCAATGTCGCCCGCGTGTATTACAGAGAAATAAGCTTGAATGCAGGAGCCCCCAGTCGTTCTGAGCTCCGTCAATTAAAAATGCTGTAGTGGTCGTATGGCTTCAGTATTCCTGCTTTGGGAATCTGGAATTCTCACCTTTGAGGAACAACAAACTGGCACCTGCTGGCTCTTAGGCCGTGGAAACTGCCAGAAGGATTTGCGATTACATCCAAGTACCAATTTCTTTGACCAGCCACCTACAGCACACTAAGCCGGATAAATTCAAAATTACATGTGCGTGACATAATATGCCTCTTGTGACAAAACTGGGCACACGTTTTGTTGCCACCAGCAAAGCTTCAGCTTTCACTGAAGCTTGTTTTGCTGCAATACATGCGTGTACTGCAGCAAAACAAGCTTCAGTGAAAGCGTCCCCAGTTGTTTTGAGCTCCGTCAATTAAATATGCCATACCGCTTGTCTGGCTTCAGTATTGCTGCTTCAGAGCAAACTAGAAAATCTGGAATCCTCACCTTTGAACAAGAATGAACTGGCGCCTGCTGGCTTGTGGGCCGTGGAAACTGCAAGAGAGATTTGAGATTAGTTACACACAAGTAACATTTTTCTTGAGTAGCTGCCTACAGCACACTCAAAATTTCATGCACGGGATATAGATGCCTCATGCCACGGGACCCCCTTTATCCTTGTTTTCCGTTAACTCTGCTCACCTTCGCCGCTTGCCTCCAATTTTTGTGCTACATCTCTAATCTCGATTCCCTGGTTCCCAAAGGCCATGCCATTACTTGTGCCAGGCACGGATCTGTCAGCTTCGCGACCGTCACTATTGTGGCATGAATGCCACGGCACCTGGGCACTTAATGTGTTCTTTTATTACTTTGAGCATGGCTGAAAACAGGTGGATGGGGTGTCTGGTGTGCCCTTTGCTTATTTGCGGATCGTTCCGAAAACAGAGGGTAGGCACTTCTGCGATCTGGGTGCATGCTCGGTATTTTACAATAGTTGAAACTGAACTCTGCAGAAATCTTGAAACATAACAAAAAGAATGTACATGCCAAAAGGCATAGCAAATGAAACACCCACCATATATCTATTTTCATTACTTGTCAGCAAGAAGCTGTTGTATATGTAGCCTCCCTTGCTTAAGCCGCTCCTCCCTAGTGTCCCGGTTGGGTCTCGTTCTGAAGAATCGTCGGTGGAGACCCGAGGTGCGCTCAACATCAGATTACTTTTTTTGAGTCAGAACCATATACTTGCTGAGTGGTAGTATACCCAAACTAATCTCAGGCATATTATTTATAGTGCATTTTAAATTGAGAGGCATGATGTAAAATGAGACGTCAATACTGACGCGCCCCTTTTGCGAACATAAAATGTTTAAGGCCTTGTACCCCTCGCTAGATGGACAAGGCACATGGGTCCGGGGAGTGGACGAAATGTTTACCTTAACATCACGACTCAATGCCCATCCCCAGATATTTGACCACCACACTTTTAGAAAAAAATAATTTTTTTAGAAGACACCGAGTCATCGACCACCCTTACAAAAGCCTGAACCGAGCATACTCGTACCGTGGCTTGTTTGCTCCGTGCTGCCCCCGAGTTAACTTGGGCTGACAATTTTTTTTTTTAAATGGAACCCACGTTTTTAGTTTCGGTTTCACTTGTTGAGGCAGGTGGATACTTTTGTAAAGCTTCCCTCCTATGCGCTTTCGAGTCAACATATTTGCGATGGCCAACCACCGGGCTTTGATTTTGCACTCCTTGACGGATGCTAAAACTCACATAGGCGGGCAATAGCTTACCTTGAAAATACTTGCTCTTGGTGGCCGAGAACAAATTTGTGTTCCTGATTGGCAGCCATCCGCTGCCGAGAATACCTGCAGATATCCGAAAGAACCCAGTCTTAGTCTAATACAGATGCTTTGACCGGACAGAGACACAAAAGCCTGACCCAAGACCACTATAAAGACAGGAAATAGAGTGTCTGTGAGGAATGAAACACACAACTCAGATAGGCATCAATCACTCACCTTGAAAACACTTGCCATGAGCGGCAAAGAGCAAACCTCTGGCCTTGATTGGCTTGCCTCCAAGACCTGCATGTATAAAAAAGAACCCGGGCTTAGTCAAACTTGGGTGTTTTTGCAGAAGAGAGACAACGAAATACTAATGGAAGACCACTACACATAGGAAATGGAATCCAAGGGGAATGGAACACAAAATTCATATAGGCGGGCAATAGCTAACCTTGAAAATACTTGCTCTTAGTGGCCGAGAACAAACTCGTGTTCCTGATTGGCAGCCATCTGCTGCCGAGAATAGCTGCAGATATCCGAAAGAACCCAGTCTTAGTCTAATACAGATGCTTTGACCGGACAGAGAAACAAAAGCCTGACCCAAGACCACTATAAAGACAGGAAATAGAGTGTCTGTGAGGATTGATTGATTGATTGATTGATTGGGTTTTAGTGGCGCAAAAGCATCTAAGGCTATAATGCGCCAAGTACATACACTATTGCTGGGAGAGGGTTAAGGAGAAGAAAGAGCTTTAGTAGCAGATGATAAAATAAAACAATGGACATGATCTATGTATAAGTGTAAAAGGTATGGACATGAGTTCAAAAACAGTAAAATCACAGTCGGTGTAGAAGGCCGATTGCTTTGAGGAAGTTAAACACACAAGAGTGTGGTATGAGGGGTTCATTGCCAAGTAAAATCATCAGATGTAGGGGAGTATGCTCTTTGTAAAGCTGTGAAAAGTAATTACGGCGTTCTAGGCCATACGCATTGCATTCAACTAGAATATGAAGTATAGTTAAAGGGCAATGGCAATGTTCGCACTGTGGGGCATCCTCACCGCGCAAAAGGTGCCCATGTGTGAGCCGTGTATGACCAATCCTTAGACGGCAGAGTACCACCTCGTAGAACCGTTCACGGTGCCGGGCACTCTCCCATTCCTTCAAGAGTGGTTTCACCATATGCAACTTATTGTTTATCTCAGTATCCCACTCATGTTGCCATCTCTGCAGTATGCAGTGTCTCACCACCTTGTGATAATCCTTGTGGGGAATTTCGTTAAGTTGCACAATTTGTGTGGCAGCAGAGTGCGCAGCCTGGTCTGCCTCCTCATTACCCGGGATGCCAACGTGACTTGGCACCCAACAGAACATAACATCACATTTGTTTTTGATTGCAAGGATTATTTTACTCTGCAGGTGTGCAACCAAGGGGTTTCTGGAGATATTCAGTGAGACAAGGGCTTTTAATGAGCTTAAAGAATCTGTATATACTACGGAGTGACGAAGCTTCTTCTCAATGATATATTCAACAGCAAGAAGTAGACCATGCAACTCTGCCGTTAAAATTGTGGCAAAGGGGTTCAGTCTTTTTATCTTGCAAACAGATGGTCCAATCATTGCACAGCCTACAAAGGCTTGAGTTTTAGTACCATCTGTATAAAGACTTGTGTGGTGCTGATAGTGGCTCTGTAGTTCGAAAAACTCTTGCCTTAGCACTTCATCCGGAGTGTCTTTCTTGCAATGTTTTGTCAGTGTAAAGTCACAATAGATGAGGGAGTAATCCCAAGGGGCTACAGTGTTTCTGTGCTGTGTCACGCAGGGTTTCGGCTCCAGACCAAAGAGTTCTGCTGCCGCAGTATTTCTCAAGGCAAAAGGAGGAACAAAACTTGGCTTATTTTGGAAAGTCCTTTGAAACCTAATTTTTACAACAGGGTCATGAGCAGGATGGAGAGGAACAGACCTTACTCGGAGTGAATACATAAATCCTAGAGCAAAGCGTCTTTTCTCAAGAGAAACCTCATTGGCCTCCGCAGTCACAATAGATGAGGGAGTAATCCCAAGGGGCTACAGTGTTTCTGTGCTGTGTCACGCAGGGTTTCGGCTCCAGACCAAAGAGTTCTGCTGCCGCAGTATTTCTCAAGGCAAAAGGAGGAACAAAACTTGGCTTATTTTGGAAAGTCCTTTGAAACCTAATTTTTACAACAGGGTCATGAGCAGGATGGAGAGGAACAGACCTTACTCGGAGTGAATACATAAATCCTAGAGCAAAGCGTCTTTTCTCAAGAGAAACCTCATTGGCCTCCGCATAAAGGCTGGGAACCGGGGAAGTGCGGAAAGCTCCGACAGACAGCCGTAGCCCCTGATTATGAATAGGGTCTAACATCTTCAATACTGATGCTTTAGCTGAGCCATACACAAAGCTACCATAATCCAGACGGGAGCGGACTACTGAACGATAAATGCGTAAGAGGCACAGTCTATCAGAACCCCAAGATTGATGAGACAATACTTTTAGAATATTAAGTGACTTTGCACATTTCAACTTCAACTGCTTAATGTGAGAAACAAAAGATAATTTTGAATCGAACAGAAGACCTAAAAACTTATGTTCACTCTTCACAGCTATAGGCAGCCCATAAATGGTTAATGGAGGATCTTGAAAAATTCCTCGCCGGCGAGAAAAGCATACACACACTGTTTTTTCTGTGGAAAACCTGAACCCATTGGTATCAGCCCAGTTTGTCAATTTGTTGATTGCCAGTTGAACTCTCCTTTCACATATAGAGCGGTTACATGATGATACTGAAACTTGGATGTCATCAACATAGATAGAGTATTGAACTGAAGGAGGTATAACTCGAGCAATGGAATTTATTTTTATGATGAAAAGAGTGACACTAAGTACACCACCCTGGGGAACACCATTTTCCTGTAAAAAATCTCGAGAGAAAGTTGTTCCAAGTTTCACACGAAATGAGCGGCACTCTAAATAACTTCTAATGACGCCAAACATGTTCCCGCAAATACCAATGTTGACCAGATCTTGCAGGATTCCAATTCGCCAGGTGGTATCATAAGCCTTCTCCAGATCAAAAAACACAGAAAGGCAGTGCTGCTTGTTCACAAATGCCTCTCTCACGGCTGTCTCGAAGCGAACCAGGTGGTCCACTGTGGATCGTGCCGACCGAAAGCCGCATTGATACCTGTCTAGAATTTTGTGAGCTTCAAGATAATGCATAAGCCTTCTGTTAATTATTCGTTCCAGAGTTTTTGATAGACAGCTAGTCAATGCAATAGGCCTATAACTAGAGGCACTAGAAGGGTCCTTTCCCGGTTTAAGCAAGGGTACTACAAAAGCCACCTTCCAAGAAGTCGGAAAGTGGCCTTCAGACCAAATTCTAATAAAAAGACATAAAATGAGTTGAAGAGTTGAAGGGTGAAGATGTTGAAGCATCATATAATGAATTCCATCTGGGCCAGGTGCAGTCTGCTTAGGGGAATGAAGAACCATTTCAAGTTCATGCGATGTGAGTGGAGCATTATATGGGTCATGATAGCCATTCAAACTATTGACAGACCTTTTTTCTACCTGTGCTTTGTGTCGAAGGAAAGTATGCGTGTAGTTCCTTGAGCTGGAGACAAACTCGAAATGTTCGCCAAGAATGTCTGCCTGTCCTTCGAGGCTTTCAGGGCATATTCCATTTTTCGTCAAGAGAGGAATGGAAAAAGCATGGTAAGAGCCATTTATTTTGTGGACTCGATCCCATACCTCCTTTGGTGTTGCCTGACTATTTATAGATGACGAATACTTCTCCCAACAATGTTTTTTAGAACGCCTGCGAACAAATCGCGCGGAAGCCTTCATTTTCTTGAATGCGATAAGGTTGCTCGGTGTAGGGTACCGTCTGAAAATGCCCCATGCTTTGTTTTGTTTCTTTTTAGCCTCTCGGCAATCTTCATTCCACCATGGCTTTGGTCGTTTGGGAAGGTGAGTTGATGTCATGGGAATTGCAAGCATAGCAGCTTCCAATATATGCTTCGTGATATGGTCTACTGCCTCTTCAATAGATAGTTGATGGAGAGATGTAATAGCTAAAACAGAGGATTGCTTAAAAAGAGTCCAATCGGCTTTGTCAAACTTCCACCTAGGTGTCCGAGTTGAAAGTGAGACAGGGTGATTGTAAAAGTCTAAAATAATGGGGAAATGATCACTGCCATATGGATTAGGAATGACTTTCCATGTTAGAAAAGGAAATAATGTGGGATGCACAATTGAAAGATCAATTGATGTGAATGTATGTGTTCCTGATGAAAAATATGTAGGTTCTTTCGAGTTGAGCAAACATAATCCTGATGACAGTAAAAAACGCTCAATAAGTGCTCCTCGTGTATCTTTTCGCCCACTTCCCCAGAGAGGATTATGAGCATTAAAATCACCCACAAGCACAAAAGGGGAAGGAAGCTGATCACAAAGTAATTCAAGTTCCTCATACTTAAGCTGGTAGTTTGGAGGTATGTATACTGAGCAAACCGTAATCAATCGGTCAGTCAGTATACGGGTAGCAACTGCCTCTAGTTCTGTGTTTAAGGGTACTTCCAAACATGGTACAGAGCATTGCAAAACGACAGCAGAACCTCCAGATGGATGGCTTGAATGCTGCCGATCTTTCCGAAACACTTGGAAATGCTTGAGGACGTTTGTGTGACTCTCTTTTAGGTGAGTCTCTTGCAAACAGAGGGCAATGGGACTGTGCTCCTCTAGTAAATCAGTAATATCGTCATAGTTTGCAAGAAGACCTCGACAGTTCCATTGAAGGAGAAGTGGAGGCATTAAAATCAGAAGTCGATGAAGCTATACGGAACACAGTCAATTAATCCAATTCAGGAATGTAGTTGCCACAAAAAATTACTTTGGTGGAATTACTGGCTTCTTTGTTTTTTTCTTAGATTTGGCTGTCTCCCACTCCATGTCGTCCTGGTCGGACCAAAGAGCGGAAGGATCGGTGGCCTCGTCTCTCGCCTCCACCTCTTGAGACGAGGCTTGTTGTGTAGATCTGGGCAATGTCGGGGCACGGGGCCGAACTCCCCGGCCACGACCGCCCTCACTCAAAAGGGCAGCTGTGGAGGTGCTGGGCTGAGCATCGCCCAACTCCATCCGTCCCTGCCCCTCAGCTGCTGAAGGAGCGGCGCGATGCCGCTCCTTGGACAAGGCCCTCTCCCGTGAGTTGGGGCGAGACTCTCGCTCCTTCTCCCTGGGGGGGGACCTCGGAGTGGGGGCAGGCAGAGGGGCTCCCTGCCTGTCCCGTGGTCGAGGGGCAGCTGGTGCGCTCCCTCCAGAAACCGGAGGAAGCTGCTGCCGCTGCTGGGAGGTTGGGGACTGAAGAGCCACTGCCAGGACCTCAGGCGAGACCTGGGTGGCCTTCGATTCTGTTCGCGGTGCTGGTCCCCTTCGCACCGCCTGTGCAAACGTTCCTTTTGACAAAAAGGAAAACTGTTGTTTTGCTTCCTGATAAGTAATGTTCTTTTGCGCTTTCAGGGTTAAGATTTCTTTCTCTTGTTTCCACAGCGGGCACGTTCTAGCGGGCACGTTCTAGCATAAGCAGCATGGTTGCCTTGGCAGTTGACACATTTGAGATTATCTTCACAAATGTCAGCAACGTGATCGGTGCTGCCACACTTTGCACAAGTTTCACGACCCCGACAGTTCCGCGAGCCATGTCCGAAGCGCTGACATCGAAAACATCTTTGTGGGTTCGGAATAAAAGGTCGGACTTTGCAGTGTAAATAACCAGCTTTAACGGTCGTAGGAAGCGTATGCAGCTCAAAGGTCAGGATCAAATGCTTGGTCGGCTGCTCCTGCCCGTCTTTACGGATGGTGATCCGCTTGACGGCTACTACAGCCTGTTTCTGGAGTCCAGCCAGGATTTCATCCTCACTGCAGTCTATCAAATCAGCCTCGGAGATGACACCTCGGACACTGTTCAGTGTCCGGTGTGGGCTGACCCTTATCTGGTGTTCTCCTAGACATGTCTGTTTTAGAAGTGCTCGGCTTTGAGCTTCAGTTTCTACTTCTACGAGAAGATTGCCAGAAAGCTTTTTTGCCTTGAAAGCTTTGCCAATGATGGCATCAAGGCATTTAGATACAAGGAAAGGCGAGAGCTTAGCCAGTGGCTTTTCTTCATCTAAGGCTTGCAGGACAAAACATCTGGGAAACTTTGGTGGTTCAGAAGCTTTTTCAAAAGTAAGTACGGAGCAACCCCTTTTAGGGGGACGCACCGTGTTGGGTTTGGAAGAGGAGGCAGCCATAAGAGGCGAAGTTTGTTCGGAACCTGTGGTGTGCCGCCCACCACGGAGCCCAACAAGGGAATAGATAACGCACCATAACAAAAAGGGCTTTGCTGGAGACGTTATGCTATTAGCACTGCCCAGGAACTATAACCAAGTGTGGTTCTGGACAAGAGGTCTGTCGCCACCCAAGGTTAGCCCTTGCCGCCAAAGAAGTTGAAAAAGGAAAGAAGAGAAAAGAGAAGAGTGAAAAGGAGGAGAAGAAAAGGATAAAAGTAGGGAGGGGATAGTAGAAGTGGCGACTAGACTGAATCATCCTGGTCGGGCCAAGCCAGGACACCCGTCTACGAGAAGCAGGGGCCGAAGCGGTGTATTGCCTCACCCGGGGGGCCCCGAAGGGTCCAAACACACCCCGGGTTCAGCTCAACCACCAGGGTCCCCTTTTCCCCGGACACGGGTTAAGCCACGCACAGCCAGGCGTGGGTGGGTAAACCCACATAGCTCGGGGTTCGCAGTGGCGCCACTCACCAAGCACCTACCGAGGCAGGTGCCCCCTGCGTGCGGGTATGGTGGCCCACGTAGCTGGGGTCCGTGGAGGCGCCACTCTCCAAACACCTGCTTTCACAGGTGCCCCCTGCGGGGATCTGTGAGGAATGAAACACACAACTCAGATAGGCATCAATCACTCACCTTGAAAACACTTGCCATGAGCGGCAAAGAGCAAACTTCTGGCCTTGATTGGCTTGCCTCCAAGACCTGCATGTATAAAAAAGAACCAGGGCTTAGTCAAACTTGGGTGTTTTTGCAGAAGAGAGACAACGAAATACTAATGGAAGACCACTACACATAGGAAATGGAATCCAAGGGGAATGGAACACAAAATTCATATAGGCGGGCAATAGCTAACCTTGAAAATACTTGCTCTTAGTGGCCGAGAACAAACTCGTGTTCCTGATTGGCAGCCAATTGCTGCCGACAATTGCTGCAGATATCCGAAAGAACCCAGTCTTAGTCTAACACAGATGCTTTGGCTGGACAGAGACACAAAAGTCTGATACAAACCACAAAAAGCAGGAAATGGTGTCTGCGAGAGATGAAAACAGACCCAGGTGGAGAGGCTCATTCTGTTTCACCCTAGTCAAATAATGTAGCTCATTTTGCTAAAACAATCAGGGGCGGACTTAGAGGGGGGGTCCGGATGTACTGACCCCCCTCTTGATTTCTGCATGTGTAAAATTTAGGGTGTGAAACGAGGGAGAGGGGGAGGGGGCTCCTAAACATATGGTACGCTGACCAACACGTGACCCCCCCCCCCCTCAGAAAATTCCTGCATCCTCCCCGAAAACAATGCATATTTGCTAAAAAAAAGTATAATATCTATTTTGCCTTATTCAGCAGAGTTGACTGCCAAGGGTACCTGCACACCAGAACAAGTCACACTTAGTCACAGTTTTTTTTTTTTCTTTTCTTTTGATGAGCGACAACAGAATCCTAAACGGGTGATGAAACAAAATATGAGCCCAGCAAGGCAGGCTAGGCCGACAAATGAGGTTCTATTCTCGGTCACTTGTAATATTTGGTGGGAATAGTAAAGTAAATGAAAATAAGGCAATCTCTCTTGCAGCCGACAGCTGCAAACGAAATTCATATACCTCGATAAACGACCTGGAAATAAAATTGGGTGGTGGCTGAGTGGTTTAAGGTGTCAAATTTCAAACTCACAGGCTGTGTAGTTCTGGTTTAAGTCCTCCTGGTGTAGATTTTTACACCTATTATTATATTTAAATTTTTTTTCTTTCGATTTTTGAGGCCCTAGCACATAATTTATACGCTAATTCACCTTTAGAAGCATTTTAATTATACTCCGCGGCTTCCTATACTCTGTTTCACCTTATGATGTACCGCAGAAAAGGCCACGAGCACGAGCTCCTTGCTCTGGGTCAGATGTCGGCGGCACAAGCTCTCGTGCATTAAGGGCAGCTACCAACGCTATGAGCTAACGCTTCTAGCCTCCGCTGCGGTACAACATCAGGTGAAACGGAGTATAGTGCTCGTAATAAATTCTCAGTAAGAGCGGCTTTCAATTTTTTCTTCTTTTGCTCTCGCTGCTGCTTGTTTCCTCACCCTTAAAATGCTGACAACTCGACACAAAAGTAATAAAAAATGTGTTTCAAATGTAATGAAGATCAGCATTTCCAAGTTGTACCCCTGCTTCATGCCCCGACCATGCCACCATACCATACCTGAGTGCAGTGACGAATGGTCCCAAGTGCTGCGACTCGACCCGTATGGCC
>JABSTQ010008958.1:0-23229 GCA_013358835.2 Ixodes persulcatus
AAACAGCTCAATCGGGAACAACGAAAAAAAAAAGAAAAAAAAGAAAAGAAGAAGACAGAGCGGGGGGCACCATTTTGGCGGGGCGGTTTTTGTGTGTGTTTGGAGGGGAGGGTACGCCTCTGTGGCGAGTACCGCGCCATCTGTTGCGAGCGCCGCACCAACACGGTACTTAGTTTGCCCTTCTGCCGCAACGCGCCGCGTCGTTAGCGTCGTCGCGATGGTAGGAGGAAACTGGAAGCTGCACTTCCCTGGCTTCCGAGGCGTGCATCTCCGCAGTAAATGAGAAAAATGAGAAGTAAACGCGTAGACCCTAAATTTTAGGAAGTTACTAACAAAATAAATTAAGCAACATTTTATATTTAGTTGTAAAAGAAATTGTTAAAAATAAATAGCTAATATCTGGAAATATCAGGAAAAAGCTTCATATGTATTTACTGCAGAATTATTCTACGCAATGGCGCCTTTTTCGGCCCGACAGTACCGCCGCTGTCTCTGCTGTTATCCTGCTACCGCGCTCGCTTTCTCTTTTCGCGAGTGTTATTTTCACTTTTAAAATATAAAGATCAAAAGCGAGCGGACACGAATGAGCCGCTCTCAAGTCTGTGCAAGCAAGCAAGTGCGAGTCTCGATTTAGGACCGGTGATTGACACCATCTGGCCGATCTGGCTCGCCACTACTCTCCATTTCATCGAGCACGGCTACACGGGAATCGGAAGGTGAGTGACCTTTTGGAAGTTAGGCGTTGGGCTGTACTTAGGGACAGTGGACAATTGTGTTTTTGACGCCGGAGAACGTGGGGGCGGTGGAGCTGCTGTGTCGTCGGTGTGGACCTGACGCCGCGCCGTCCAGCCCGGGTACGACGTGTCAGCGGGCTGCCATGGTCTCTCGGTTGCAAGCCAGTTCGGCTAGAACTCCAGCTATGTTTGGGGCCGTGTGTGTTTTCCCCCTTATATGTGTTCCTCAGTCTCAGGCTTTTTTAATCATAAAGTAGACCAAGGAATTTGCTCTCCAAAGTTCAATCGTATTTTTTATTTTTTTTTGCGTGTTTTGTTTACACATGAATGGCTTTGATCGAAGCTACTAATGTTTGTTTCACTTCGTGTGCAAACGAAGCCGAAGCTACTAGCACAAGCATGTTCCCCTGAACTTTTGCTTGCACTGCACGCTCGCACGTACTTGGCAGGGGCGCTGAAAGCCTCGCGTTTAGAATGAAGTGGATCATGGTGGGTCAATGTGTGCTTGCATGGGGCATAGTTAGGTGCTGGACTCGATTCTGCAGAAGCAAAATGCGAAAGAGCGCCTATACCGTATTTGCATTCCTACAGTGGATTTCAATCAGGCGCATAGTGTGCAGTGTTTATTTAGCAGAGTAAAATTAAAGATTCTCAATTAATCAGATATGTTGTTGTTAATACCATACATAAACTCTGATGTTGATTATATACTATCTGCACACACATGAAGGCACACCATCATGTCTGCACTTTTCTTTGGCAGTTTCGTGATTAACATCGCTATATATATCCTACCTCTGAACAATGCATGCACGTCTGCCCTCTTGCAGAGCACATTGTAGTCCAATCACTGCAAAGTGCACCCAGATGATTACGGGGCTTGCAGTGTGATGCAATTTAAGAATGTAATTTCAACATGGATATGTTGAATTTCCTTGCACGGATCACTTCCTTGGTGCCTCGTCGTACACTGGATGCACTTTATAGATGGCAGGAAATGGCCTACTGTGGATTTGTGGGAAAGGAGGTGTGCAAGCAATTTAATGCTCTGCTTTTGTATTTGAGTGGCACTCCACTTTTGATAACAAATTTATTTTTGACTTTTTATTGAACTCATTTTTTTTTGTATTTTCAGGAAAGGCCAGTAAGCAGGCATTAACGGAGCCAATGGACCAAAAAATGCCCCTGATAATTTCTATCATGGAATGCGTTATCCTTTTTTACTACCAGTCAAGTCGTGTACAAGGCAAGTTTGAACATTGTTATATGTGCCTATTTGTTTCCAGAGCTGTAAAGCAACATTTTTTGGTAATTAGCCACAAAATTACAGTTCAAAGGCTTGTGTTTTTGTGCCTCAAGATTAAACTGTGTGGCAAATATGGTAAAATTTACTTAATGAAAGTTGTCTGCACTCAACCCTTCAAATGGTTTTGTTAGGGTTACGGCAAAGACTACACTCTGTTACAACCAAAAAAAGTGCAAAAATTGGACGAAGGACGAGTGAGAGGAATGTACACGACAGGCGCTGACTTACAACTGAATTTTTATTGGGAAGAAACATGAAACCCTCGAACCACCAAAACACGAAACACTGCCAATCGTATCAATGTGATTACAATATTGCTTTGTAAGGACACCGTTACGAAGCAATATTGTAATCACATTGATAAGATTGGCGGTGTTTCATGTTTTGGTGGTTCGAGGATTTCATGTTTCTTCCTAATAAAAATTCAGTTGTAAGTCAGCGCTTGCCGCCTACATTCCTCTCACTCGTCCTTCGTCCAATTTTTGCACTTTTTTTTGGTTGTAATGCATCACCAACTCGCCCAAGTTACCACTCTTATAGTACACTCCGCTTCACCATAACTTGGCTAAGGGTGAAAGCTATGGCCCCCGTGAGCCAATTAAAGTGACAGAGCAAAGTACTCCACGGGAGGAATGCACGACGGCTATATTGTCATGCAACTCGCTCCGACTGTCTTGCGGGGCTGCAGCGTTCGCTCTTTGCCATGTTATGGTAAAACAGTTAGCACCTTGCACTATGCTATTCGGCTACTGAAAGGTTCTAAAAGTGTCGTAAAATTTGTCTGCACTCATACCTTCTTCAACTTGATTTGTTAGGTCCATGCGGTGTAACAAGGGCTGCCCCCCACCACACCAGGGAGTAGCACCTTAGACCATGCCACTCAGCTACAGGTACGTTATAATTCTGGTGTGAAATTTGCGTGCACTCATCTCTTCTTCGCCTTGGTGCAGAAATGACATTGCCATGCCAGGGACGAACACCTTACACTACACTACTCAGCAACAGGTAACTTCCAAGTGTTGCAAAATTTACCTTCACTCATACCGATACCGTCTCCAACTTGTTTCCTTAGGGCCATGCGGTGCAGAGAGGACCTGCCCACGCCGGGGATTGTCACCTTACAGTATGCCACACAATTACAGGTACTTTCTGGATGTACTATGAAATTTCCCGCACTGATACCTTCTTTGGCTCTTTGTTAGGGCCATGAAAAGACAGCTGCAAGATGACACAGGGCAAGGTGGTTTCCCAATGCGTAAAGATTGAACACCAACCTCCGAGATGAATCAGAAGAGTAGGGCCACTAAAGCACCTGTATGAATAGGACACGAGTGTAGTAATAAAACTATATTGCCAGTATAAACTGTTCAGGGTCGTCCTTTGACTGGTTACAACATATCCAGGCAAGAGTAGAACGGATTTAGGCATGCCATATGAATATTCAAAACTAGTCTGCAGAACAAAATTGCACGTCCGTCGGACATCCGCAATGGGATCCCCATTGCGGATGTCCGACGGACGTGCAATTTTGTTCGCTTTGGCGCTCTGTCGGATGTCCTAAGGACGTTCGTCGGACGTATACGGATGTTCGGTGGATCTGAACTGGATCTCTATCGGATGTTCCCGGGATATCCGAAATTGGCCTGCAGAGGGATCCCATTTCGGATGTCCAATGGATGTGCGATTTTGTTCGCTTTGGTGCTCTGTCGGATGTCCTGGGGATGTTCGTCGGATGTATACGGATGTCACACGGATGTTCGATATATCTGAATCGGATCTCTATCGGATGTTCACGGGATATCCGAAGAAATTCTGCCCAGTAGAAATTGGCTCAGGTTAGTGCTTTGACTGGTTTACAACATATCGGGGCTAAAGTAGAATGAATTCAGGCATGCCATCCGAATATCCGAAATTGGCCTGCAGAAGGATCCCATTTCGGACGTCCGACGGACATGCAAATTTGTTACCTTTGGCACTCTGACGGATGTCCTGGGGACGTCCGTCGGACGGCTACGGATCTCCTGGGGACATCCGAATATCTTGAGCGGATATCTATCGGATGTCCAATGGACATCCAGTGGTTTGTTGGGTACTGTGCCAGTCAGCGAGTCAGTTGTTAGGAAATAAAACGAGCGGGAAACTGCAAACCCGCGTGGAGCCCTAACAGACTTATACGCAATAAAATGCAATAGAAAAACAAGCGTCAAAGCAAAGAACAAAAAGGGGGGGGGGGGGGGGGCGGTGGCGCCCTTCACCAGTGAAGTTCAACACACATCCGAATGCGTCTGCGCCTGTAATATTGCACGGCTCAAGGGTACGTCATCAGTCGACGTGAACGTGACCCACTGCTCTGGTGATCCGATACCCAGGAAGGAGGCCAGGCGTGGCCTCGCTGTGCCGACCCAGACTTTGTACATCTGCAAATCGTCTCAATTGGTGCGCTGTTTCTCAGAGAGCTCGCACCTGTGCCGGCCATCTCAGGTCCCAATCCACGAGGTGTCTGTTTGGATGATGCTAGGCGAAACTTGAGGACTGCCATTCATGCGTTGGAGGCGGAGGGTCAGCAGGTAGGACCGTCACAACAGGGATGCCACCCTATCGATTTTTCAACCGTAACAGAAGATAAGATATGTGCTCCGGGATGCTTCAGGTGGTACACTATTCTCGAAAATTCCAAATGAAACTGCCTGCATGCTCTTCAACGAGGTCACCTACAACGAAAGTATGTATTGTCCTTTCATACAGCAGTGTGGGTAAAGTTTCATGTTCAAGGCAATACCTACAGATACAAGAATACTAGTTCATTCCACCGTGACGTCATGTGATCAGTGTTGACAGGGACGCCCTTATTGGACAGGAAGTGATGATGTTTTGATGGAATTTATTTAGAGGTCGTAGTCTTTTCGCATCACTGGTCAGACAGACAGGATGCCAGGGAAGGGACTGCGGTCAATCCTTGATGGAACGTTTTTTGAACCCATTGAAGGCTCCTCTTTGTCCGGAACCACTACCTTCAAGGCGAAGTGCCAAGCCTGCGGGAAAGTAATTTCGGGATAAAAAAAAAAAAAAACTTCATTTCAAACATAAAACCTCATCTCAGTTGGCGTCTCAAAGAAATTTGAAAAATGTATTGCATTATCAGAATTTATATTTCTGCCCTCCCTAAAGGCTCTGTTATACTCCGACGTAACGCGCGCGCAAGCGAACGCTGGGCGAAGTCGGCTACGTCACGTCAGTCACGCCGCGCGCGTCAAACATTCGCCCTCTCTATACTCCGGCGGCCCTGGCGACTCCCGCGGCGCGCGTCGGTGGGCCGCCGGCGCGGCACATGCGCAGAATCTGGCTACGAGAGCACGTTTCCTGCGAGAATGCGGCACTTCCGGTTCCTTTTCGTTTCGAATAGCAGACGAAATTTCTCGCGCTTCTTGAGCGCCAAGTTCGAGCGATGGCGTGGACGTACCTTGCACGACGAAAACTCGCGCTTGCACTGTTGGTGCACCGCCTGCGCCGCAAGCGTAGGCGGTCAATGTACATACGGTACATCTTTGACAAGCGCACGGTCTACGGTGCTCAAGCTTCTTCGTGTCGTAGACTCACGGGTGAGGACGAATTCCCTCGATCAGCTTCTCGATGACCGAGTCCGATTCTTCAAACATGACGCCACACGGAGTGGTGCTCCTGTCGTCTGCTATTGCTCGTATTCACCGCGCTTCCCGCGCGAGGGCTGCCGGGAGCCAGCACGTGACGCATTCTGGTCCGGCGTCGCTGGCGCGGCCGGCGCGGAATACGGCATGCTCCATTTTGGCGTCGAGGCGGCCAGGCTGCGTCGAACGCCGCCGGTCGCGTCGGTTACGCCACGACGCCGGAGTATAGAGCGTCGGGTTTTCGCCGACGTGACGTCGCTGTGACGCGCTCGTACGCGCGCACGCGGTACGTCGGAGTATAACAGAGCCTTAAAATGTATTCCTGTATTTGTATTTCCAAAGACTTTTTGCCTCTTTTTAAAATGTATATTTTTATATTTAAATATCAGTATTTTAGGTACTATTTTCATCTCTCCCAGTATTTGTATTTCCAAATACATTTTTTTTTGTATTTCTGCCCAACCCTGCAACGCAATGCAGCTGTCAAGTGCCAATTTTTACGTTTAGGAATTAGAGGAATGGAATGGAACGATTCAGCCATTCCAGGAGTGGGAATGGGCACAGTGTCTCCATTCCAACTAGTTGAAAGGAATTGAATTATCGAAAACCCTAATTCCCCGGAATGGAATTGGAATGGAATGGGGGTGCCCATTCCGCAACACTGGTCGAGACACTCTGCACGGCACTATCGCATTCATTTTGGGACACACAGAGCTTTGGGGCAGCCGAAGGAAGAAGAGTTTGCACCAATGGGACACGGGCAGACAGAAACTTCGCAGTAAACTTGCTGCAAGTCACGCGTCGTGAAGTGCAGAGAAGCTGCTTCGTTCCAGGGGAAGACTTGGCGATTTGGCGACTTGCTGAGGCGGACACAACGGCAGTTGAGACACTTTGCACGGGCTCCATCGCGTCCATTCCGGGAAACACAGAGCTTTGGGACAGCTGAAGGAAAAAGAGTTTGCACCAATGGGACACTGGCAGACAGAAACCTCTCACCAAGCTCGCTACAAGGCACGCGTCGTGAAGTCCAAAGAAGCTGCTCTGTTCCGGTGGAGGGAGGCACTCACTTGATCGAATGACGTTTTAGCGAGCGGCCACATTTCACCGAATGACACTTTAGCGAATAGTCGGACGCCGCGAAGCGGCGTTTTCGGGTGGGCCAAATTGGTTCACATTTTTGTAATGAGCCGCCGCAGACTGTTGCCGCGAAGCGGCGTAAGCGCAACGCCGCGGATGGGTTAACGCGCGCCCTCGTTATTCGCTAAAACGTCATTCGCTCATGTGATATGGACCCTTTGGTGGAAGACTGCGTCGGCAGGGTGATTTGGCGACTGCAATAAAGTACTAAGATCCCGACAGGGTTTCTCCAGTGGACTTGAGTTGCTTGCTGTCGTTCCAAAATTGTTCTTCCACGCGTGATGCACACAGCAAATCTGTGATGTTTAACTGTCGTTCAAACAACGCTTAGCGATTACCGACCAACGTGCGGCTCATTTTGTATTACTCTTTTGCGAGAATCACGTCGACTACAAACAGAAACCCGACAAAAAGACGCGGGCCGTCGAATTTCCATTTTACACCTACGCGAAAGAACATGAAAAACGCAGAAATGGTATTAAACCGGTCCTACGCCGCGATTCCCATTCCTCTGCTCGGACCCATGTCGCCCACGTCTCTAATGGCCCCCGCAGGCTATGGGCGCTGCCATTTTTCCTGTGACGTCACGTATTTGGTTTGGTGACGTGAGGAGGGGTCAAATTTGCGTACAATGGTAGCGGCCTTATGGGTGTCACTTTCGAGTGCAGACCGGAACCCCGGTTTATCGCTCTCCCTTCTACCTCGTTAGGTTGGGACGGTTTCGTGCGCGAAAATGAATGGAACGGCTGTTGATCCTTTACCAGAAGAGATAACAATATTAGGTCTGTTCGATTCGCCTGAACTGGCTGAACTAGTTCAGCAGTGCAGGAACTGGTGCATTCGATTCAACCGGAAGTTGCACGGCCGCTGCACTGGCGCGTTTGATTCATTCCACTTCTGAACGAGTTCAGACCCAGTTCCTTAAAATCTTGCACCGGCTCCGGAGTCAGTTCAGCGTCCGTGCAGAAGCAGACGACACGAGCAGACGGCGATAGACAACACTCCTCGTCCGTCTCTGCTCGCGGTGCCATTTTTTGCAGCTCTTGCTCAAATGTCTGCGATGTTTAACAATGACGCCGATACGGGGGTTTCATTTCCTCTCATTTATGATAATAACGTACCCGCGGTGGACGCGGAATTGAGATCGTAACCGAGGGTCGCGGAATTGAGATCGTAACCAAGGGTAGGAATTTGCTTGATTATGATATACTGAAAGCGTTTTAAGCACCTGCTCGCGTAGGTTTGGCTCCCTGTGATAAGTGTTGAAATATTGACTCACGTAAATTGCTTCTTTTTGATGCTATATGGGGATCCACAGAGTTAATATTCTTCCTTACAGACACGGGAAGGTATCGCACTCTTGATAGTTCCCACCTTGAGTTGCTCTTCGATGCATACTGACGACTCCGATACATTGCAGAGGTCTGGGATTTTGTACATCGGCCCTCGCATGCCCCGTAGCTGAGCGCTGCTATATGGGGACGCCCACTGACGGGCCTGGGAAAAACGCCGAGAATCAGCATTGGCTTGGTAGTTCCACGCAGGTCTTTCTTGAGAATCAGAATAAACGTTTCAGCTTGACGCCAAAGTTACGGTCGATAATTGTCTTGGCCAAAACGCTATCGTCAGGCCTTCGTCTTCGAGGTGACCGCTACCGACCGCGCGCTGCCGCCAGTGACTCCCGACGCAAAATCATCCTGATGCCGCGAACCTATCGTAAAAATGTGAAACTCGAGAGACTTGGAATGAATCTACTATTGCTAAATGAATGTAAAGGACACGAACGCTTATGGAAACGACAGGAACCAAACGGCCGTTAAAAATGCAGACAGAAACACATTTCGTGTAGAAAACGTTTTTAGTACACTCGAATAAAAAATATTCACAGAAAAGATTCCGTTATTATTCTTAAAAACTAAGGAAACACGAATGGTCTCATCAAACCGCGACTAATTAAATGAAGCACAGAACTTGGCGTTGAGAAACAAGAGCCAACAGATGCAGACGACACCGTGCGCTTCCGTTCGGAAAGCCGATCACAGCGCCAGTCCTAGCGCGGCGGCTGCACGACTCCTGCACTTGTCTGAACTCGGACAGAACTAGTTCAGAACTTTCTGGCCGAATCGAACAGACCTATTATTGTAATATGCATATTTTTCGATTTGAGTCACTTCAGCTTTGCATGAAAGTATGCGTCCGATATTCGCAACATCTCTTTTTTAACTTTTAAAATGACAGTTTCTAATGTTAGGACACACCGGATGTTTAGCAAGATGGGATGAGTTAGGAATGTCGGATGTGCAACATCGAGCATGATAGTTCTGTGTTTAGTTTTATGCGGATAGATGAAAACCGCGAAATAACGCTAATGTCTATCTTTTTTTCTGTTTCTTTTTTTTCTTCTGTGTAGCGTGCTGCACATGCTCTTTCTGGATGTTCGTGGTTGATTGGGCACGAATAAACTACTAGGTGTAGCAAAGAGTGGCCAGGCTCTTTAAATCGACCGCAAAATTCGGTTTCTCGACCTATCGCGCTACGACTTTGTGCAGCGTTGCCCACAGATGGTGCATTTTTTTTTCTGTAAAATTTGCAAAGAGCGAACTTACCTGAGGAAAAAGTAAAAGAAGAAAAAGGCTTAGCTCCCATGGAAATGCGGAGAAAAGCCAACGTTACTAGCAAAGCCAAAGGTCTTCAAACAATCTGGCGCCGTTTCGCACGGGAGACGAGATGGCGCAAGCGGTCGCGACACCAACAGCTGCCAGCGAATGAGCATACGGCGCCGAAAGCCGGCGTCTTTAGCAGACAATCGTGTTGACTCAAAAGCGGAGCGGTGACAGTCGTGAAACAAAAACAGGCGCGGTAACAACAAGGAACTGCAAAGCAGACGACATCAGTATCCCGAAAAAAACAGTAAAAATATCCCGACAAACCATTTTTCTAATCGATTATGTGTCCATTCAATATGTTTTATCAGTAAGGTTGATAAAATAATGCATTGGCAACTGATATCAGAAAAGCTCGCGCCGCTTTTGAGTTGAAAAGATTGTCTGCTAAAGACGCCGGCTCTCGGCGCCGTATGCTCATTCGTTGGCGCAGTTGGCATTGCGACCGCTTGCGCTATCTCTTGTCTCCCGTGTGAAACGACGCTGTATTGTCTGAAGACCTTTGACTTCGTCGCATTTCCATAGGAGCTAAGCCTTTTTCTTTCTTTACTTTTTCCTCAGGTAAGTTCGCTCTTTGCAAATTTTACAAAAAAATAATGCACCATCTGTGGGCAACGCTGCACAAAGTCATAGCGCGATAGGTTAAGAAACCGAATTTTGCGGTCGATTTAAAGAGCCTGACCACTCCTTGATACACCCAGTAGTTGAAAGTTGCGCTTTTCTGCGTCTACTCCCTTGTGTCGCGCAAAAAACTTTTAGACTGAATGCTAATTGAAAACCAATATTATTTTGTTTTGGCACAAACTACTTGTGAGCCGAAAACAGGATTGCTAAAATGGCGAGGAGTGCTTTAATGTACAGGCTGTCTCAAAAGAAAATTTACACGGTCTTTTTTACAGCAAAAAGAAACTAGGCATCGCCGAACGCTCGTTCTCCGCCTATAGGTAGCGCTGGAGGTCACAACCAGATGCCAAAGTTTCAGCCCGATCCGATAACTTAATCAAAAGTGATAACTGATTTTCTGAAAATTTCAATGGGAAAATGGCGGCCGACGGAGTTTTTGAACAAAATGAAAACGGTCAAAAATGGGCTCCATTTTCCCATTGAAATTTTCAGAAAATCACTTATAACTTTTGATTAAGTTATCGGATCGGGCTGAAACTTTGGCATCTGGTTGTGACCTCTAGTGCTACCTTTGGGCGGAGAATGAGCGTTCGGCGATGCCTAGTTTATTTTTGCGGTAAAAAAGACTGTAAATTTTCTTTTGTGACACCCTGTACTTGTCCGTCAATGTTGCAACTACGTTGCTTCACTGGAAAGATCAAATGAAAATCACATTATCCCGGATGTACCACATCATTTGTTATTTGCGCAGTGGACTGCACCATTTTTGAGTCAATTTCTGGTTGATCTTCCGTTTTTGAGGCAGAAAATATTGAAGAGAGCCACACTCACAAAGGCTGACAAATACACAGTTACCATGTCGCCTACTCCGCACCTCGCCGTAACCGCTGGTAGTACTACACTTTGATGATGAGCACACGACCGCACGGCATCCATTTACCCACGGCCCAGTCGCGTTCTCGCGCATGGGCATACGTTGGCCGAATGTTCGACGAACTTTCCTTCAAAAGTTTGGCACGTGCAAAACTTTGCTGAATCTGAAGTTCGGCAGATTCGGTCCATCACTACTAGTAACACGTTACCTGTAACTAGTTACTTATTGGAGTAACTTGCAACTGTAACTCGTTACTGCTTGGTGAAAAGAACTTGGTAACTGTAAGAGTTACTATTTTTCGAAAGTAACTGTAAAAAGAAACATATAGAGTTACTTCTCAGATTTATGTGCAAAAATATTGCAAACACGACCACCAAATCGTCTTACAACTCGTGAGAGTCCCAAGTCCTGGTACACGAAGGACACAGCAAGAACTGCTGCAGAAACGTATGGAGCCGGAGGGGAAACAAATAAAAATATAAAGAAACTAAATTTTGGCTGGCCCTGCTTGCCCAAGCTGGCACCACCAACTGGGAGGATGGGGACGTTCGTGTACGTACCAGTACCAGTCGTGTATGGCGCATCGCCCACAGAGCACGCAGGCTTATGGGACAACCCAAACCTCGTCATCTTCCCGCCAGACATACGTTTCCTTCCCCTCTCATTTGAATCGTCCAAATTCCAGATGTACTTTTGCAGGGTGTCTACTTCAGGCCCATTTTCTCTCCCTCCCTTTTTTTTTTTTCTTTACAGCCCAATTACCGGCCTTGTCTCCCGTCACCCTCTTTTTGCCCCTCCTGGGGTTTGTCACTTGAGAAAGAGCATTCGCTCGAAACGTCTGTGTCCTTCTGCGAGTGTGCGTTTTCTTGAAATTGAAAGAACATCCTTAGCTGGGACCAGGAGCACTTGGCATCAGTTGATTTATAGATATTCAGGTCGTGGGCTTTCCGGGTGGTTTCTTTTATTTCGGGTGGTGAGATAGAGGAGCACAAACGTGTTCGATCTGGATAGGAACTGTTGGAGAAAAGATTGCAACAGCTGTTTGGAATTCTTTACACAGTGGCATTTGTACCTCGATCACCGCTTATTTTTGTCAGAGGAATGTTTGCCGCCACATTGCTCTCCAAGTGTTTCACGAAGGTTGTGCGTGCAGTAGAAAACAATTCGACCGACGAGTGGATTGGAGTGGCATAAGAAAACATTTACAAAGCTGATTGCAAGGTATGACTTCACATTTGCACGATTTTTGGTAGTTCCGTCCGATTTCGCCTGATCAAAGAAATTCGAAATTAGAGTTGGCTGATTGTAGACTGGCAGCATGTTGGGATATACGAGATTTAAGCGCCTGCTGTTGTGTTTGTGTATCCTTATGGCCGGTCACCCTTATTTTAAAGTTCTTCAGGGACCAGGTATTTGCTATGTTAAAAATTTGAAAAACTAAAGTCGCCTGTAATTTGCCGAAGAAGAGACTTTAAACTTTAAATTTATATCATAACACGAATCATCTCTGTTACGTCATGGCGCGGTGGTGGCGCGTCGGGCGCACTTCCGGTCTGGGGCTGTGGGCGGAAGCCGCCATGGGGCTCGTGCATTCCTGCGTTATTCAGAAGAAACTGGACAAAAACCTGCCTTCTCAGCAAAAACGCCTCAACTTGAGCTTACGAAAAGAGTCGGGAAAGGTTTGAAGATCAGTTTTTATGCGTTTTCTGCCTGCTCGGTTCGTCCGAGAACGTGCACAGGGGCCGTTAAAAAGGTAAAACAGACGCCGTCGGACCATGATTGCTTGGGCGGAAAGCACTTTGGATTGAATTAACGGATACTTGTGATCGCCAGATTTAGTTGTTTTGTTCCAACATGAATGCGGGAAAACCGTTAAGTTGCACGGACCACCTGTGGAGTCCGGACTACGTTCAGTGCGTCATCACGTTCAAACGGCCGCCTCATCGTTCGAGCTGTCATCTGCTCTCTCAAACGTTTCTGCTTGTCGTCTGCTCGTTCAACGACAGCTCCCCGTAGACCAAACGTTGACCCGGTAATTGCGATAAGAAGTGCAGACCTCAAAAGACGTTTAAGTTTGAAGGTTGCTTCGGGTAAGTAGGCTCGGCGTAAACACAGTAGATATAAAGAGATGTTGATAATTGTTACCAGTGCCATCACCGACTTGTTATGCCCGATTCACTAGGCACGATTCTGCTTGCAATTTCAGTATCGACGTCGACATCTCAGCTACGGTTCAGACTTTTGCAGCCCGAGCGACGTCATGACTGAAAATAGCGAGCAGAACCTCACCATCTGAATCGGGCTTTAACGACCATTCTGCGGCGTCCACGCGGAATGAATTGCCGCATGTTACATTATTTACGCCAAGTTTTGCGGTTTAACAAGCCTCGTTAATTTCGCTGAGGCCGCTCAAGTAGTCAGACATCGCCAGGCAGATGTAGAATCAACAATTCCAACGCGAAAAAAGCGCGGGGACTCACACCGACGCCGAAAACATCCCATTCCAATGAAAAAACAGTGAGTGCGCAGGCGAGCTGGTGGATGTGATCATGATGTAGAAAACCGAGACTGTGGTAAAAGCAGGGAAACTTGGTCGAAGAAGAAAGACAGGGGAAAAGAACGTCTCAAACTCAGCTACTGCGTTTATTTCCTCAATGTCTTATATACCCACAACCTAACCGCCACCACCGACGTCACAAGGTCAACCTTTGTTATCTATACAATCCTACCCACACTGGTCTTCACCTCAACCGTAAACGGTGACCTCAATCCCAAACTGAAAGCTTACGACCTTGAACAAAAAAGCAAACACAACAAAACAAACACACGGACCCCCTTCCTTTCCAGCCGTAGTCTGGAAAGGCTGTGCTTTATCTAAACGAAACTGAAATGACTTCAACTGAACCCCTGCCCGCAAAATGACTCATTGCACGTTCACTTACAACTATTACAAAAAAAAAAAAAAGCTTTACATTTTAAGAAACTTCTTAGAGCTACTTCCGAGTTGCATCGAAGCATGGCTGATACAATTGCCGATGGATTTGATACAAACTGTCTCTCTTATGAGCCTAAAACGACAAGTTATAAGAAAATCACAGGAAAATTAGGAATCAAGTTACAAGCGTATGAATAAGAAGCCACACAAAGGAAACTTTTATTGGACAAAATTTTCAGAGACAAGGGATACTACACAGTGCTGGACTTTAGTAACCAACTGTTAGGACGAAAAAAGAAAAAAACCATTGAGGACACAATCCTAACAAACTTTGGACCAGAACATGACTTAGAGTACTAGCAAATGACTTAATATGGAATATGTGCAATCAATCGAAACCTTTGCTGCTGGAAATAGAAAAACAAAGCAACCAAATTAAATAGTAATTCAATATTTTTCCGGATATGAATGACAGCGATCTCATTGAGATGTGCAACATCTTAAGACTAATAAAGTAAATGGGATTGGACCAAATAAGAGCTAGAGATATTAAATGCACATTAATATATTGAAAACCGCACTGCTACAGCTATACAATCGTATA
This sequence comes from Ixodes persulcatus, assembly GCA_013358835.2. Lineage (NCBI taxonomy): Eukaryota > Metazoa > Arthropoda > Arachnida > Ixodida > Ixodidae > Ixodes > Ixodes persulcatus. The sequence goes on from JABSTQ010008958.1 coordinate 14,522, forward strand.
TTTTCGAGTTGTCTATTCCTAAAATCTTTAAAACATCCATCGTTCGACCATATACAAAAAAGGCGAAAAAAACAAATTCCTAATTATAGGCCAGTATGTATTCTACCGGTGATCAATTATATAATGGAAAAATACATAATAAAGTACTGCGGAACTATATCTCAAGATATAAATCTATTAACACCCACACAATATGGATTCAGGGAGCATATGGGGACCAATGATCTTCTAGAAGACTTTTTCGACTATGTAATGAAACATGGACAGCAGTAAATACGTTCTAGCCTTATTTATAGACTTTAGTAGGGCCTTTGAACAATAAACCATGATATATTACTAGATAGATTACACAGTATTGGTATTCGGGGAAGATGCATGATTTATTTCAGAATTATCTTAATGATCGGTATCAGATAGTACGATTAGGCTTAAAATATAGCAGGGAAATCAAAGTCAAGAAAGGAGTACCGCAAGGTACAGTACTAGGCCACTGCTTTTTAATTTATACGTTAACGAGATAGCCCAGGTTAAGTTAAAAAGTGAGCTCTTTCAATTTGCAGACGATACTGTAATTGTATATGCACACAAAATTACGAAGTAGCTGTAAAGACGATACAAGAAGACATTTATAACTTAATAGAATGGTACCAGAAAAATCAAATCATTGTAAACGTTCCTAAAACACAAGTATTATGCTTCAGAGACCCGAGGAAACAAATTCTAACTGAATTACCAAAAAATGCACAGGCAGAACTGCAACAACTGCTCATGTATTCCCCTGAAATACGCAGAAAATGTCAAATACCTAGGGATGCACATAGATAAACACATTAAATGGGATATTCACGTAGAACATATTTGTAAAAATTAAGGATATTAATGGCGCATATGTATCACATCCAAAATTTAGTCCTCGATCTATACTAAGAATGATCTACAATTCACTAGGCAAATCCACAATTCAATATGGAATAACAGTCTCCGGACACTGTGCAAAAAATCTACAACTAAAGATTGAAGCGATTCAAAAAAAGATAGTCAGAAATATGGGTTACCTAAGTGAAGAAAACTGATTTGCAAAACTACATGCATAAAGAACTAGGAATGTTGCGTTTTAGAGACCAGTTGAAGTACGACATTATTATAAACACTTTTTCAACGACAACATAGAGTGGAAAATGCCAAAGAAAGAACTTTAAGACCGAATAGAAAATTTATTGAACCATTTATATACACTAAATATGGAGAGGCCACCAGAAATTATTATGTACCCAAGATTTTTAATGAATTACCTGACTTACTCAAGTAACAACAATCCAAAGAATAAAAAAGCTGTCAAAAAAGTGGGTAATAGAACAAAGTAAAAGAACCCCAAATTTGGTTCGCTTCGATAAACTCATTAATAGTTAACGACGTGACGTAATCAATGCAAAATCCATCATATGTATAAAACTACCTTAATGAATGCGTGGAACAGAATGTAAATATTGTTCAGTAAGCAATGGCGTGCTCTAGTGCATACGTTTTATCACTTTTTCTTTTTTTTGAAAGCAGAGGCATCTGTCGCGCCCTACGCACAAGCCAAAATTGGCTTATGTAGGATTATTTTGTACTGTTTTCGGAAGCAAATAAAGATTTTATTGTATTGTATTGTATTGTATTGTAAATGTTTCACAAACGAAGCGGCAGGACCGATGCCAGCAAAACAGCTTCGTATTTTTTTATGTAGGCAAGTAGTTGTGTTTTGCTGCCCTATTTCTGCCCTGAAAAAAAAAAAACAAAAAACATAGGCACCTATTCGACCTATATCAAATAATAAAATATAAAATATATAAACAACCATATGACTCTTTACATGATTTTTCTTAATGAAGAACGTACAAGTCATGGATGGATGGATAAATGCTAATGGCTGTACCTGTATAGCAGGCGGTAGCTTGCGCGCCACCTAGCCCGAAAACTAAAAACCAAAAATATGATCCTCCCCTCGCCTCCTAAGCCAATTTGCTTCCCCTCTGCCATTTTGTGACTATCATCAGTCGGTGTGGCATTTCAGCAGCGGCGGTGTGAGATATCACCAGGATGACCTCTGAAAATCTGGCAAAAGAAAAACTAAAAAAAAAATCAAACTCCGCCTCCTCCTCCCCCCCCCCGATCATGGATGGATGGATAGATGGATAGATGTTAATGGCTATATCTTCTGTAACGGGCGGTAACTTGCGCCACCTAGCCTAGTCTGAAAATACAAACATATGATACCTCCCGCTTCTTAGACCAGTTTTTTCCCCCAAACTCACCAGGCAGTGTGGTATATCACCAGGATGACCTTCGGGGATTGGGAAAAAAAACCCGAAACATCACCCCTTGCCTCTTCTCCCCGCGAGGAGTCGCCAATTTCCTCTGGGCAAGCCTTGTCGGCGTTACCCCAGCACCGGAACTACTGGGGGACAGGGTTGAGACTTTGGGCCGAAGCCACACCGGGAGGGAGTCCCAATTTTCTCTGTCCCGCCTGTCTCAGCTGTGCTAGTTAGTTGTGCATCATTCATTTTCCTTATATAATTTCCACCAATCTTCTAATCTCCTCTTTGTGACTGTAATCAATTTCTCCTCCGCCTTCCATCGTCGCATGCGAAACCCAAAGCCCCGGCCAAATCTGTTTCCCCCTCAGGGGGGCAGGGCGAAGTCCCGTGAACCTCAAAACCAAGTAATCCAGTGTCTCGCTCTCATTATGGCAGGCGGCACAGAATCTGCCTGTCCTTAAATTTAGCCCTACTTCCTCGCCCTCAAAACTCCCGTTCTCGCCTCGAACAGTAAAGAACTTCCCAGCGAATTGTCAAACACAATTTCCTTTCTTATGTCCTGTTTTTGTGACCTGTGCATTGTTAGAGCCGAGTTTTCCTGCATTCTTCAATACCACGATTTCCTTTCCGCCTCTTTCACTCCCTTTTCCACTGAGGTAGTCTGCTAAGCCCCGTCACTAGTGAGTAGGTATTTAAATGCAAGCTTTCGGGTTCGGTTTGTCCATTTTGTGTTTCTGCTTTTCACGTATAAATTTTTGAACACCTTACGTGCCCCCCGCGTAGCATCCATTTCGGTCAACCTTTGTTCAATTTTACCTTACTAACTGCCTCCCTGTTTTCAAATACGACCAGCCCATGTCCCCCTGTAACCCACATTAGGTGTCTTTCCATGTGCTTCTAGTGCCAATCTGCCTACACTTCTTTGTCGAATTTCTAATCCTGATTGAACAAATTTATGCAGAGCACCCCATAGCCAAAAGACAGTCCAGGTACCATCACTTTTTCTATTTACCCTGACCACTTCATATCTATTATAGTTCCATAGGCCTTGAGCTTCATAATAGATGCATTTCTTTTCCCTTTTCTAATTATTTTCTCCTCATGTTCCTCTTGATATTCTTTCCCTCATTGAGTCAGACCCAGATATTTGTATTTTCTTACGTGGCCAATTAAAATGTCTTGTATCCTCAGGGGTTCCCTCTTTTCATCATTAAACACCATTACTCCAGACTTGTCGCTACTAAGCTCATGCCCAAGGTTTCCCCTTCCTCTTCACATATGCCAGAAAGTTCTTGTAACATATCCTAGTTATCTGCCATAAGTACTATGTCGTCCGCATACATCAGTCCTGGTATTACCTGTATTACCTTTCTCTCTCCTTTCATATAACTCAACTCAAAGCCTAAGTTGCTCTACTCTCATTCGTTTCCATTTCACTGAGATTATCATGAAGAGCAGAGGTGACATTGTACAGCACTGCCGAGTTCTCTTTTTGTTGCTGCAGGTTGTGTAATTTCTGCTTCCCATGTTATAACCACCTTATTGTCCGTGTACACCTGCTGAAGAAACCTAACCAATTTGCATCCAAATTATACTCTTTCAGCCGGCCCCACAGTTTTCCTGGCTCACAATATCGTATGCTCCCTTGATGACCAAATAAGCTAACCATAAAGGAGTTTGGTACTTTATTGCTACTTCTATACATTGAGCGGTGACTAATAAGTTATCGTCCAGAATTCTATCGCTTCGGAATCGATTTTGGAGCTCACCCAGTATTTGCATAATCTGCCCATTCCTCCGTTCTCCCTTTTACTATCTGCATAGCTGATCTGTATATAACTGAGGCTACCGTTATTGGGCGACATGACTTAATGTTGTCTTTGCTTCCTCTGTCCTTATATATTAGTCTCATTCTACGTAGTTTCCAATTATTGGGTACTTCTACTCCCATAATTGCTTGATTATCCACATGCCGTAACTTCAATTTGCTTCTTTTTCTAGTGTATTTATGAGTTCCATGGATCTGCCGTCTGGGCCTGTCGCTATACCTGGTGGAACCTTACTTTCTGCCTTATCCCATTATCTTGTGGTCGTCTCCATTGTTATACGATTCTGCTCGTCCTCTACATTGCTGCCGTCAGTGCTATCCACCCCCCCTCCCCCCTCTGCTCAAGATTCCCGTGCCTCTTGCCCCTCAACCCGTCTCCCCCTAACTCTTCTCCCATCCTGTGGTCAGCAAGTGTTGGAAATCCTCTGTCGTTCTCCCCTGCGCTTTACTGTGCTCCCAAAACCTTTTGTCGCATTCTTATCTTTTTATTATTTCCATCATCCACCGCACTCATGCACTCCCAATTTTGGTCTGTTTTAATGCTGATGCCTCCTTTTACGCTCTTGGAAACTCTCCCATTTTGATGTTACTTCAGCTGGTAAGGCTCCCTTTTTAATGCGAAAGCATTAACTGTCTCATGGAGCGAGCGCTGTCATCAGCTTTGAAACCATGCAAAACGGCACCTTAATGAAACCACGCGCAAAACTAGCCAGCGGCATTTTTTACACTTCAGTCTTATTGGCTGGCGCGCGTCGACGAGGCTCTCATTGGCCGCTGCGCTTCCGTTTGTGTGGTGTCATCCTGACTGTGTTATCCCATATCACCGCGTTCGCTCGCCTCTTATCGGTTGTACGGCGCGTGGCAATATATACGGCGCATGGAATAAACCAAGGGGTTCGTTCTGCTGGGAACTACGTTGCTGTCTGTTCCTTCCTCGCGCCGCAAGGCACACGACAGTTTGAGCGATCGCTCACCCGATGGCGCTGCGTGTCCGCAAGGCAGCGGCTCCACCATTCTGCGGCCAAGGTCAGCGTGTTGTACGCCGCAGATTACAGAAGGTTGCGAAGGGCGGCGTGCGTGCTTTCGCATTCACAACTCATTAGAAGTGTGTAGGTGTTTTTTTGCCCACCTATGCTCCCTAGATGCCTCTTGGCGCCGCAATATGGCTGCCTTGACCTCCTTATCCCACCAGCTTTTTTTGTTTTGTTTGTGTCTTCGTTTTCGCTTTCCTCTTTATTTAAATCGATGCTTCTCTAATTCGCTTCTAAAGTTTCCTACTAAACCCTCATACGTCCATTCTTTTTCTGGTTGCTTTGATACTATGTCCTCAATACTTTTAGATACTTTTTGAATTTGAGCTTCACTTAGTTTTGGCTTACCCGCTCGTTCCTGGGCTTGTTGTTCAGGTTCAGATGCGCCAAATTTATTTTTAATTCTTTGTGATCACTCCCTAAGCTTTTGTACCTTCCTGATCTATTTCCATACTTCCTAGCCTGTCGTACAGTTTGTGGGACATGAGGCAGTAGTGTATCGTTGAGTGTGAATTGTTTCGTTCCCACGTTATTTCCCGTCGCATTTTTCTTGTGCATTAACTAAGACTAGGTCCAGCGCGTCACAGAATCTTCTAGCATTTTTCCGGTTGTATCTGTGAATCCGTCAAACTCTTCTACGTGGGCAATAATGTCTCCTATGATAATTATTTTCTCTTGGTCTACCGTACTTTGCTGTCAAATTGCACGCAAATGGCATTGTTCCTTCTCCCTGCCCTTAATAATTTCCAATCAGTGATATCTTAAGTACACGCGTACAACACCAACAATATTCGGCGTGTTATAAATAAGCTAAGGTAGACTGTCTTGATTCCCTTAAAATTGGGAAGTCTACCGATAAAAGCAATATATTATAGGATAAAACACCTAGACTTGGGGAAAAACCGAAGGACGACACATCAACACAGTCTCAAGCACAGCACAAATGGTTTGAGACATTGTGTTGTTGTGTCGTCCTCCGGCTGTTGTTGTTGTTGTTTTTCCCTCAGTTTTGGTTTTTCTGTTTAAAGTATGATCAACCATCACCGGCTAGTTTGCGGCCTAACTTTTTGTGAAAAAATTTATAAATTTCAGACGTCTCTTTGTTCGGGTCTTCGTGCGGTAATAAGGGATATAGGTCGTACGGGTGCATATATCATTTTTCTGCAGGTTGACGTCACCTTGGTCCATACGCCCGACGGTGGTGTACTGGGCGGCGATGTCCTCTCTGGCCGCCGGAGTGTCCTGCACGAAGTAAGGCACGCTGACGTCGGCGGGCTCGTAGCGCTGCGGCGTCCAGTCCGGCATGTGGCCCATGCCCGGGATGCTGCCATCGCCGAACTTCTCGCAGAACTGGCCGTACTCCGGGTGCGTGTGCCCGCAACGGTGGGGGTCGTGAAAGGCCACGTACAGAAAAAATGGCCTGCGAAAACAATTCGGCCCTTCTGCCCTTACTTGCACGCGTGGAAGCACGACAGACCATTTTCAAAAGTGCCCGCAATTGCCTATCTGCCATTGCTGGGGATCGTTCACGGATCGTGGATGGACACGAGTGCTGACGTCAGCCTTCGGCGAAGGCTGGGATCCAATCACACGTCTCGTACCCACAAAATGGCGACCGCCACTGTTGCTCGATGGGCTTTTGAAAAGGGCCCACAATGTCTGTCACCGACAACTTCATAAAAGCAGGGCGGACCGAGTCTCGAGCACGCTGGAAGCAGAAAAAGATGTCCGAACGGAGCCGCCTCCTCATGGAACAATAGACCCATTTGCTATATTACCCAAGCATCAAGGAGAATGCAGGGATTGGTGTTCCACGCGCCACAAGCGCACGCCTTCCCCGTATAAAAGGTTCGAAGTAAATAACCAAAATAAAGCGTTGGCGAACGCGCGTGCAAGATGCCATTTGTTTTAGGTATTTGCTTTAGAAAAGTTACTACTGCTGAGGCCAGCACGTGCGGCGCGTGGAACATCAATCCCTGCATTCTCTTTCATGCTTGGATAATATCGCGACTCCAGCAAAACGAACGGCACCTAGCGGGAAAACACTGAACTGGCCGGCACTGGTCCCTTCGCGATTTCTGCTCGTCTCTTCTGGCTTCCGTGTTTGCATGTCGTCGGTGGTTTGAGCGACAGAACAGTTCTACCGGTGACTGTGTCGTAACCGTAGTATCGCCTTGTGACCCAGGTTGCTCTGCACGCGACCTATGTAACCGCGTGAGCCAGACATTCTGCGCTTGTCAACGTTCATCAGCACCGTGGAAGGACAGTGGGCAGTCCTTTCCTCGTTTCCTCGAAGAAAGTCAAGCCTCTGGAAGTTCGCTTACCAAACACATCGCCGCAGGTTCGAAACGTGGAGGATAAAACGCGGGGGAACCAATTGAGTTCAATGCTTACTTGCTGGTGCCCCAGCGTTGTGCGTTGAGCTGGCACATGGCACGGCACAACCTGGATTCGACCGCCATATTTGCCCGATAATGGCGTCCTCTATAGGCGCTGGAGCCGCGAATTATGCGCGACATGACAAGGTCCTCGGGAACCGCAATTCGCGCGCACGCAGCCCGCGACCTCGAAGCTTGCGCGGGAGCTCTGCATAAGGGGTATTCCACAGGGCTTCATATTTGTGGGTGCGGTTTAGAGCGCATGCTCAGGGACAAGTTCACATGAACAGGTTGCTGAGATCGGCAGTCTTGATGGTGCGGAATGCACTTTGCAAAAGAACCATGGAACGTCGCCATTCCACTGTTCTTTTTTCAGTCGCGTACACAGCCCCTGCCGGGAGATGAGCGAAGCATCGGTGAAACTTCGGCCCCTTGCTGCCCTCGTTCAGACACCTCTCTCTGCTTCCTCCATGGTCTCAAGCATATAATGATCGCCCTGCAGCCGATAACATCCTGGCATGAGTCGATAAGAACACCGGAGAACAAATCACCAAGCAAGAAGTATGAACACAATGAGCTACGCCCTGTCTTCAGCTGTTCAACTGTCATTCACTACACCCCTCGCTTTTTTGGCAGCCTTTGATCCGATGTCACCAAACTGGAAAGCACGGGGAATTGTAAACGCTGGTTTCGGCATAACATTCATTCGACGTTTTCTCAATCCGGTGTTTGGAACTAATATAGTCTAATAGCGTGGTATTTTAAACAGCATGCCGGGAAGAGAAAAGCCTGAATATTTCGAAAATGTGTTTTGGATGGGGCATCTCAAGAAACTGTCGGAGCTCCGTTGTAGAAGAAGTGAAACTTAGTATCTTATCGGTAAGAAATCCGCTATATCCCAAAAACTTAAGAGCTTAATGATTACGCTACTTGGATTCGTTGGCAGAAAGAAACTTCCGGACGAGGTGCTTGATCCTGGTGATGTTTCGGCCCACTTGCAGGATCGAGTTGTTCTCCTCGGTGTGGGCAAAGTCAAACGGGTACACGACCTCCGGACCCACGTGCTTCTTTCCTACAATTCCTGAAATGTACAAAGGAGGAAATACTTGCAAAAGTTTGCGTTCTGCGTCGAAGAGCTGTCAAGCGACATAAGATGAGACAACATATAATA
>JABSTQ010008959.1:0-73806 GCA_013358835.2 Ixodes persulcatus
TTCCACAGCAACTGACCTCTCTGACGTCACGCCAGTCCTGTGGCGCTGCTGTAGGCACTGCGCACGCGCAAACGCTTTATCTCGCGCGAATCTGGCTTGTGTGTGCACGGGCAGGGCACCCCTGATGTTGGCAACGCGGACTTGTTTGTAACAACGTGTTGGTGGCACTGATCTCTATTTGTAATGGGCTGGATCGCGGATCGGGAACCCGTCGTGTGGCACCGCCGGTGGCCATTGCTTTGACACCGGGCAATACACGCGATCTATAGGTGAAACACACAAATGTGGGAATATTGAAGCTTCCACGCGGTGCTCGAAGGCGAGTATTTTATTATGTGTTGCGATCATTATATCGGGTGTTTGGAGATCAATCGGTATTTGTCAAGCGTTCGAATGCCGACTAAAAATATCAAATGTGCCGCAGCACCACCGACTGTGCCGACGTCGCTTGCTTCAGTCGCTAAATAAATGAACGTTCAACAAATGAACCAAACGTTCCGAGTTTTAGTTCGTCGCAGAAGCCCTCACTGCAGTTCAGAGCAAAAGCTCGCACCCGAAGTACCTGTACAAGCGCTCGAAATGATGCGAAGGACCCCAGTAAGGCCTTCTAACTTATCTTCTGCTAAGCTCCGATGACTTCGAGAGTACGAACGACTCTACACTGACTCTCAGAACCCTCGTTCATTGAAACGCATCACAGCTTACGCCCAACAAAGTCGCAACCCTCGACCCTCAACCACGAAATATTTATTTAGAAAAAATGACCGCATCTCCACGTGGTGAATGATGTTGCTTGGGGCAGCTCTGGTGGTGCTTGTCTGCGTAGACACCGAGCCGCAGCATGCCGAGCCTTTTCATTCATATCAGTAGGAAAATGTGTGGTTTTCTTCTTTTTCTTCTTTTAAGAAGACATGGGATGGCATCTCAGAACCCCCTACTCTTTTTTTCTTCTTTTTTTTTCTTTTTTCATAATTTTTTCATATCATATCATTCATATCAGTAGGAGAATGTGTGGTTTTCTTCTTTTTCTTTTTTTTAAGAAGACATGGGATGGCATCTCAGAACCCCTACTCTTTTTTTTTTTCTCTTTTTCTTTTTTTCATAATTTTTTTCACTTTTTTTTTTTCCATTTTTTTTTTTGCCCTACACGAGCACGTGAGCATGTGCTCACGTGCTCGTGAGCACGTGATCTCACGAGCAGAAGCACGAGCACCCGACGCCGGCCTACGGCGGACGGCGGACGGACATACGGACATGGCTAGCCCCTAAGGAGCTTCGCCCCTAAAATATTGTAATATTGGGGACCTTTAGCAAACCACTGCCGCGTTCCGCGCACCGTACTACCGGGGCCTTGAAGCATGCGGGGGGATCGGTGGCCGAGTGGTCTAGCGCACACCAGCTCGGAGCACGTGGAGCGAAAGCTCGCGCTGCGGAACCAGGGATCCTGGGTTCAATCCCCACCCCTGCCCGTTTCGATCTGGATGAGCATCGTACCGGCGTGCGGTCGTGTATCACTACTGCGTGGTGCACGTTAAAGACCCCAGGCTAGCGGTTGTACTGCACTGGCTAAATTGCTCATCTACAGCGAGTGAATCGTCGCAACATTAAAAATGGCTGACCAACGACTCGCTGTATTAGCGGCGAGATGTTTTGGTGGCGCCCTCCTATGGTTCCCCCTTGTGACGTCATTACCTTGCAAACAACAAGTTCGATGGTGTGTGTAAATAGCATGGTGGAAGCTTGAAATCATTGCGCTCTCAAAGGAACACTGCCAACACCGTCAAAATTAAAGTTCTTTCATTCCTCTTATTTCCGTCGATGATAAATCCCCTTTCCGACGTCATAGTCAGCGTTCGGCCAATCGTGGAAGGCCGACCACAGCGACGCTTTCGGTCGCGCACGGGGCTAATAAATATCCACACAACCCCCCCCCCCCCCCTCCCCCCCCAATTATTTGAAGCATGCTTTTAAGCGCGCGCCCCGCGGCCACGGTACCACCCGGGCGCGCGCTTAAAAACAGTGTTGCGGAGTTGCCACTCCGGAGTTGGAATGATTCCGGAATCATTCCGCAAATTTTCGCGACTCCAATAAGGAGTATTCACTGGGCGCCATATTTGTGGGTGCTGTCTAGAGCGCATGCTCAGAACGAGCCCCCATTAATAGGCTGCTAAGACCGGCCATTTTGACGGTGTGGAATGCACGTTGCAAAAGAACCCTCGAAGCCAGCCATCAGCACGCGCTCAGCAGTCGTGCACACAGCTATGGCCGCCAGTGAATACTTCCTATATGGAATGGGAATGGAATGGCGGCAAAGTTGAGGGGAATGGAATGGGAATGGAATTAGATGCCTTTTGCCCGGAATGGAAAGGCAATGAAACGGGCCCAATTCTTTCTTTTATTTTACTTTTTTTTTTCTTGGGGGGGGGGGGGGGGGGTCACGTTTAGCTAAACCGAGCCAGTCAGAGAGTCAGTTGCTCAGAAAAAAAATGAGCGGGAAACTGCTAGCCCGCGTGGAGCCATAACAGACTTATACACAAAAAACATGCAATACAAAAAACAAGCGTCAGATCAAAGACCACAGGGGGAAAAGGGGAGGGGGGGGGGTGGCGGTGGCGCCTTTCACGGACGCGCAGGCGACGAGCATCACTGGTGTTACACGAGAGCGAAACTAGAAACCAAGCACCAAGCAAAAGAAACGAAGGGAGCGGAAAAGAAAGAAACCGCCATGCACGGCTCCTCATCGTCCTTCTTGTTTTGCTTTCTTTTTTTTTTTTTTTTTTGCGACGGCATGGAGAATGCACGCGCGCGCACATACTGAGATCTGGGAGCGGGTGGCAACTCTAAAGGCTGAACTCCATGGAACGAATTATGTGACGAATAACTGGCGAACGCCGCCCGACGGCACACTCTATCGCTTTGAGCGCGACGTAGCAGCCACTGTGTTGATTCCACGCGCAGAGCAAAAGCCGCCGGGCAAAATTCGTCGGCTATTCGCAGCATATTCGTCCCATGGAGTTTAGCCTTAACTCGCAGAGCTCTGATAACTCGTTGACTCGCACGCCGCCGAAAGTTGATCAGTTATTGTTTTCTTGTAGTTCGAGGAGCGTTGTTTAGCAGGTGGCCAACCCTGCTGCCTTTCACGTTCATTCGCGCGCACTCCTTTGAAGTGCGAAATCTGGGTTTGCTTCGGCATTAAAACAAAGACATTAAAACAAAGCGAGATTCACCTCTCTCTTCTCTCGTTGCGTTTGTTTCGCCGCTTTTTTTTTTCTTTATATTGCGTTTTTACGTGTAAGTCCGCCTTTTACTTGGACTTTGTTCCGATGCTTGTTTTCTGTGTCATATACATTCAAATGGGTTAGGGTTACAAGCAAGCTAGCGGATGCCCGCTCATTTCCTTTGACTTTAGTCTCTGCATACCTTGTTTCACCTTGCGATGGACCGCTGCGGACGCTTCGAGTCACCCCAGGCAATTCAGCACCGTGAGCTTAGTAAGATCAGTGCTTTTTTGAGTCATTTAGCATTTCTTTGCAATTGGCTATGCGTTTAATAATGCCAGCTTTATAAATGCCGGAAACATTGCACAATATAGCTGTCAAGTGCCAATTTGCACGTTTAGGAATTAGAGAAATGGAATGGAACGACTCAGCCATTCCAGGAGTGGGAATGGGCCCAGTGTCCCCATTCCTAGGAGTTGAAAGGAATTGAATTATCGAAAACTCTAATTCCCGGAATGGAATCGGAATGAAATGGGGGTGCCCATTCCGCAACACTGCTTAAAAGCATGCTTCAAAGGCTCCGGTAGTGCGGTACTCGGAACGCGGCAGCGGTTTGCTAAAAGTCCCTATTGACTGTCATTCCCGGAAAACACGATAAACGTTTCGTAGTCGAGAACAACCTGCTAAGGTAAGAAATTGCAGTTTTCCCCGTTTCTCCCTTTGAGTCTCATACATTGGCTGGTGTCAAGCGAAGGCTGCCGATGGTGCCGCTCGAGTCTCGACCCTAGCAAAAAAAGCTTCGATTCGCGATCCAGCCTACTACAATAGAGGTCAGTGGTTGATGTCAGAGTCGTTTATTGGTTGATGTTTCAAAAAGAGCACCGATAAAAGATAATGGAGAGATAGAAAACAATTAGCTACTTCCGAAGGTGACATTTGCGAAGTCGAAGGCGGTGCCTTTGGAATCTGTGTCAGGTTGAGTGAAATGTATGCGACGAGAAGTTGACGTAGAGGAGGAGATGAAAGCGCGCGGGGACGTTGGAACGCCGAGCCATGGTTGGAATGATTAGTGGGTAGACTCGAAGCTAGCTGCTTTTGTCTCTACTCGCTGCTCTAACTCGAACACGGAACGCTGGACACAGGCGTTTCGCGTTCTAACGCGTTCGACGAGTGCGGTGAAGACAAAGGCAGTTAGCTTTAGAGCTCGGCGTTCTGACCCTACATCGTCTCATCCTCTCAATCAGTTTATCGTCGCATAGGGATTGGCTCAACGCCCGCGATCGTCAATCTCGATACCCATCAGGGCACTCGCTCCCACAAATGTCTTTGCTAAATTTAAAGAAAATAAAATTATAATGTTTCGTTGCTCTTTCATTGTTGTGACCTCTTTCCATTCTACTTGTCACACTGTTCTTAATTTTTTTGTCGTTTTTTTTAAGCAACCGCGCGATATTCCCGGAGGCAAGTTTCGGCTCATAACACTCCTGGTACGTTGTGAAGGTTGATCGAACACGGTATAGACATTAACACCGATGTGTATTTAATTAAATAACGCGACCGCAAATGGCATTTGCTTCCGGCATAGGAGCGATGCAAGCATGACATGAGATACATCGGACGATATTCTGGTAGAAGGATTATGCGGGGACACACTACAATTTTAGGAACTAATACCACCTGAAACTTTTGGGGGCGCTCGTGCGCTCAAGCGGGCGGCGCTGGGGATCGCAGAGGTAATAAACGTATTCTTGTTGACTGGACTACGGGTGTCTTGACTCTCTACGGGTAGATGCAGGGCTTCACCTTGCTGCTACCCGTAGGGAGCTACGACACCCGAAGCCCGATCAAAAAGAAAGCGTCATTACCTCTGCGATCTCCAGCGGCGACTGGACAGGGCTAAAAGGTTGGTTCACAAACTTGCGCGAGTCCGCCAGCCACGGCTTGCGACGTTAATCCTTTTACGGGTTGCTATGGCACTGGGGCGGTTGTAAGCGGCTTCGTACCCTGTTGTCATAGCAACCCGCAAAAAAATTAACGTCGCAAGCTGTACAGTCGCTCTCGCTTGGACCCACTCAAGTGTGTGAACTAGGGTGCCTTCATGTGCGCTTTGCTTAGGGTGGTGGCATCTCGCCATTTTGTCCCACACGTTTATTTTTATCTTTTGTTCAGACGCGCGTGAAAGAGCGTGTCCCTGCACGCGTTTGTAGCGCTGACTGTGCTATGGCGACATTTTGTTTTCGTCGATTTCTTTGTATTTTCCCTGTGAGCGCGTGCTGTCGGCATCGGGTACTACAAAGGGTGGCATCACCCTAAACAGAAGGACATTGAGGCACCCTAGTGTGAACCAACACCTTTAGCCCGTCTCTTATTGCAGTGGGCGCCGCGTGCTGCGCAGTGCTTGCAGCTTGAGCGCGCGAGCACCCTTTGAATGTTTACACAAGTCGCGCTGTCTCGTGCTAGGGTGGTGCTCATAAGAAGGGCAAACATCTTTTGCCTCTCACCTCTTGATTTCTGGTCTAACTTGAAACTGTTCAAGCACATGTCCATCCGCTGAACGCATTTTGTCTGAAGTCGCATGTCTTGCTTTGATCAAATGTTTGTGCAACTCTCCCGGGAATCCCGAGGCCGATAATTACAGATTTTCGTTTTATCACTCTAAATGTTTATTGTAGCAGACCAAACAGTACTGTAACCAGATTTTTCTTTTCTTTAAGAAAAAAAAGGGGGGGGGGGTGATACCTCCCTCCCCTTTCTCGTGGTTATGCAGCCTATTAACCACCAAAAGCCAATGTTATGATGCTGTCACAGTGCTTATTTGCACGACCTATTCTACCCTAGAATCGGACCCGTAAACACCCGGTAAAAAAATGTTGCATTTTGAAAAACTTACAAATTGTATTTTGCCCGGACAATCATCAACTTAGGTCTCAGTATATCTCCCTTTTCCAGCTTAAAGGGACCATGAAATAAATTTTCGGCTGGAACAAATGATTTTAGAATGGGATTTCACTAATCGCATATAGTTTAGTGGGTCAAAACAAAGGAGTGTAGAAAGTCAAAAGCCTCCTTTTCGTTACGAAAATTAAAATATAACGGACTATTTGGTACCTCCTTTCCTTCGAAAGCTTTCAGCCTTTTCAGTGTGATGCATCCGCGCTGCCCAAGCACGTCAGCCGAGCCCAGCTCACGCATTGGGCACGAGCACTGCGTCCCTAGGGCGTACGCTCTCGTCAACAATCAATCCGCAGTCGAAGATTTGGATTCGCGTGTCTTGGCCAATGAGGGCCGACACTTGTCATCACCTGCGAATGACAAGTTCCATCGTGGGCTGAAAAAGTACGGTGAAAGCTTGGAATCGTCGCGTCTTGTGCCCAAGCACGTCACGACCACGTGACTTCTCATTTCGCTTTTGACGCGAAGATTAAACCTAAGGAGAAAGAAGTTTCAAAATAATTTCATGGACCTTTTAATAAAATGAAGGACAGTTAAACAAACCAAAAAATCAGAGCGAGCGCGCTCGGTGCAAACAAATGCCGCGCGCAATCGCTTCAATTAGAGTGCCTTGCATACACACACGCGCTTTTACTTGAGTGGTGACATCTCAACCATTTTTCCACCCAACCGTTTTCGTTTCTTTCTGGGGAGGGGGGTTGAAGTGCATGCAGTTTTATGGGACTCAGCTCGAGAGCGTATCCTTGGCTCGAAGGCCCCTACGCACAGTTGCGTTTGAGAGCGTTTGAGTGCGTTGCGGCTACGAGAAACCAAGACATCCCTGCTTCTTATGTCACCTGCCGAGCTATATACCCCTTGAGTTGGATTCCACGCTTCATACGAAGCACAGATGTGCCGGTGACTCGCTTTCGTTTCGCGACGCAACGCAGTCAAGCGCACTCAAACGCTCTCATACACAACTGTCCGTAAGGACGTTAATCTTTATACGCCATTTTTACGGCACAAGGCATGCGCTGGGTGCGCCAGCGCGCCACGCGCTGACCCAGCCAGTGCCACGGCCGGACTGGAAGCGCGCGCTCTCTTTCTAGAAAGAGAGCGCGCGCTTCCAGTCCGGCCGTGCCAGTGCAAAGAAGGATGTCTTCACCTTGAGACAGACAGACATGTAGGCAGTCTATCCAGAAGCAATTCCGAATCTCAACGACTGCACACATACACAGAGAAGCCTGGAGGAACACAGTTCCTCGCAGGCGCTCAGTGCGATCAGAGCCATCTATTCAGCCCCGGGAGAAGAAGCCATTCCAGAGAGCGCCGTCGCGAAGGCAAATGAAGACGGTCTCCGCGCCAAGTGGCATTCCACGCGAGGCCCAGAAGCGGAGGGTCCGCGTCGTCGCTTGCGCCACTAACGAAGCCCCAACCTCTCCCTACCCCAGTCTAAATTAAAGATTAATCTCGGCTTCTGAAACACTCTCGAGGTTTCATTCTCGAGCGAAGTCGCGGAAGAGGGAGAGCCCGGGGCAAGGCGGCAGCCCGCGGTTCGCTCACCGACAAAACGCGAGGAAGAAGCCCTAGACTCGCGCCTCTGGCTCGTTAAACATTCAAGCGCAATTATACACGGGCCATGGAATTCTCAAGCTCTTCTCAGCCGCCGCAGAGGCGGGGACCCAGTGACTTCCTCCGCTCTTTCCTCTCTTGCTTCTCGGTTAGAATTCATTGTGCGACAGTTATGCTCGTTAAGAACTAACAGTGCGCACAGCCTCCCTCGCAAGTGTCGGCGGCTGCAGGAAGTCGGTGATGGAGTCGCGGATTTTACGTGTAATGCTGATGGGGGGGCTGTGGAAAGGCTTTGTGTCGTCATTCGTCCTGAAACGGGCCACGGTCTTGGATAGGTGTTGATCTGTGAGCTCAAAAGAGAAGGCGGGTCGTTAACTAATATGAAAGTCCCTCGGTGGATTTCCAGTGATCCAAAAGCACTCTATCGTTGCGTCTTTAGTGCGGTAGATACGAGCGCAAGCAAGCGCGCCCAAAAAAAAAAAAAAAAAAAAAACGCTCCAAAACTGCTCTAAATCTGCCAAAGAAATTCCTCGTAAACTGAAAGTGTTCTTGAAGTACTGATAATGTCGCCATAAAACAAAATGTTTCCTACATTAATCATAAAAGAAAAAGAAAAGAAAACAGCATTGTGACCTAGTTCAAGTGCTTAAGGTGGCGACCTTACAAACCGTGATAATTACAGGATATATTGTATATTTAATCAGAGTATTTCTCTGTTCGTTGTCTTTTATTACGAATCGATTCTAGCAGCACTCCGGCGTAGTTTAGTTTAAAAAAAAATTGTATTAAATTTTACTTTGTTAAAAAAAATCAACAGTTAGGTTTTAATGAATGGTAATGTAAAGCGACGAACAACAAGTAGCTAAGCGAGAAACAAAGCGAGAGTTTGTTGGATAAAAATGTGAAAAGAGGAAGACTAGGCAAAAACTTGATGCCCAAGCTGGTTTCCTGTCGTTAACGAGAAGCGAACGAAATAAATTAAATCTGCACGCACATATATCACGCGGATTTATGGAAAGAGTTGAGAACAGAAAATGGATTCGCAGCTTCAAGTTTTATGAGCGACAGAGCTATCAATCATACATATTGTAAGCCTCCCGAATCCTTGGCAAGGTGTTCCTGCTCCTAGTAGGAATATCTTAAAACTGGGACACGATTAGCTGTGTTTGAGCCTTCACCGTGTTTGCACCCTTATTTCCGTGTTTTCATAGAGCACGATATTTCCTTGTCCCGGCCAGCTCACCGGCATCACGGCGTTTATTTAAAAAAAAAAAACAGCGAAGTCGTTGAACATGGGGCGAGGATGGAGTGCTCCTTAGAGCGATAAAATGTAAAATTAATCGGTCGTCCGTTTTTAAAAGGAAACGGTTTATCGCGTTAAGCAGTGCAGCGTGTCTCAATAAGCAAAATATTGAATTTTATCAATTATTTGAAACCTATTATCTAAATACACGTCGGAGACCAACACACTGCAGCGAACGAGAAAAAAAAAATGACGTCAACTGCAGCACTAAAACCACCCGACAATATATTTTTGAGAACGCGCATTAAAGCGCATGAATTAAAGGGAAACGGAAGCGGTTCTGTTTTTGAGGAAACCCATTTAAATCACCTTCATTTAACCTTCAGGATCTCGAATATCTAGATTATTTGTCAATTTGGTGCATGGAGGCTGCAGAAAATTATTTTCAAAGTATCGCCGAAGCCTCTCCTTCCCGGAGCGTGACGTCATAAAATGAGTTTTTGGAGTCTCCGCTCTCCCGTATCTCCAGCGCCTATCAAAGCTAGGCACGCGCACTCTCGCTATTCTAAAAAAGATCAGAAAACGACGTCATGACTAGTGCCAGTGCGGAGAAATATACATGGCAATCTTGCAATTGCACGCGCTGCCCACACGAGGACACGCGCTTGGCGACCGAAAGATCCTCTCATGATGTAACGACTGGTCGTAGGTTTTTCGTGTTTTTTCGCGTTCAGTTACATCTTCGAGAAAAACGAACGTGATATTCAGATTCACCGGATAAAACTACGCTAGAATCAACCTCTATCTCATTTTTTAAAGTGTTTCAGCTTCCCCTTAAAGGCCGACGTACACTTCGCGCTTTCCACTTTGGCCCGCCTCCTCTTTTCCTATACCCTCTCCACTTCTAGCTTGCCCGAACTTGGCTCCCCTCGCAGCTTAGGAGTGGGGGGCGCTAAGAGGATTATGTTCCATGCAGAAAACCAAGGTTGTACGTCGGCCTACACAAAGTCTTACAATCAGGCGCTTCGACGCCTTCACACAATCAGCGTCGAACACAAAGAGCAACGCCGCGCCACATAGAAACAAAGCTTAAAAAGACATCCCAACCCGAAAGAAAATCCAGCGCGCACTTTCTTGCGCGAGTGAATTCAAGTAACGAGCTCGTAGCTTGGTGGCGGAGCATCTCGGGCTGGTCGAGGTTCTACGACGCGCCTACAAAGCGCGCCAATTGTGACCCCCCCCCCCCCTAAAAAAAAAAAAAAATTAAATTGCCAGCTCACCTGACCTGTCCTCGCCGCCGCAAACCTAATTAGGACCCACAATGGCTTTCCCCACCCTCGCCGAACCAGCGTCGTGCACGCCAAAGGCGACGGTTCTCTAGCGTCGCAACGCGTTCGAGAAAATTGGCTCATTTAAGCTCGGGGAGTCGAACCACCCCCCCGTTCAAACGCGGCGCTCATCGGAGGAGACTTCGGGCGGAGGACTCTCTTTTGTTTGCTCGCAGCGCGTGCCAAATAGCTGCCACCACAGTCGCTCCAGTTACCGCGCGTTCGTCTATATACGACTTCGTAATTGG
Organism: Ixodes persulcatus; assembly: GCA_013358835.2. Classification (NCBI taxonomy): domain Eukaryota; kingdom Metazoa; phylum Arthropoda; class Arachnida; order Ixodida; family Ixodidae; genus Ixodes; species Ixodes persulcatus. The sequence continues at coordinate 10,541 of JABSTQ010008959.1, forward strand.
TTTAGGAGGAGGCACACTTGTTGGGGGAGGCTATGCTCCGCTCACCCCTTAGCTGACAGTGCGGTGGAAGCTACGTGCTCGTTGGACCATGTCATACGTCCATCTTCTGCCACGTGATCACGCTCCCGTCCATACACCCACGCGCAGAGAGAGGGGTCAGGTGATGAAAGGAAGAATTTCATTGGTTTGGCGAGTGCGTGGCTCTCACTGCACTGTCAGCTTGGGGGTTGAACGACGTGTAGGGGTGGCGGCATTCCCTGCGGCCAGAGTGGAGCTGGTGGCTGGAATGGTGTCCTGCGTGGCAGACGGTCATTTCAGGAGAGTTCCGAGGAGGCCAGAAAGAGTTGGGAAGGGTAGATAGGGAAGTAGCCTCCTCGTCGTCGTCGGGAGGGATTCGTGGAGTGAGGGAAGGTTGCGTTCCATTAGGACGCAAGTTTGGGACACCCCGTGGGTAATGGGAGAGAAGTTTCCTCGCGATTGCCGGACACTGAGAGACTCGCGCGCATGTCAGAAAGCGCGTCAACGCGATAAGCCACGCGAACACAGTCTCGTGTCATCAAATGCGATGGCGCATTTCAATTGAATTCAAAGACAAAGAAACGCACCAAATTTAACGACGGTGGAAATATTTTTTTTTTTGTCATGCCTGACAAAATTGCTGAGCGTCAAATACCTACGTCAGTCATCATGTGGTTCGTGCCATTATGGGTCGAGTCGTTTGTGCCACAATACGTTAAGCAAACCAAGTGCCGTGATGTCACTTGCCGCTAAAGTTAGCAGAACGTAATTCCGTTTATTTCAGCGGGTGAACATACGTTATGACTAAATAAAAAAAAATTGATTAGGAAAAAGCCTCGTGAGGAAGCCTACTTTTCGCCAAGAACGTTTTCAAGGTTGTTCTCACAAAACGCTGACAAAAACTGTTGTTTCTGGCAAATTTCAAATTGAAAACTTACATAGTAATATGGTTTTTAATATATAAAACGTACTGTCTTTATTTAGTTTTTTAATAGAGAAACCGGAACTCGAGTGGTTGTAGAGGTATCCATGGGACCTAGCTATTGATTAAAAGCCCCTACACGCCAGTACCGTTAGCGAAAACGAAGCGGGGAACAACATGTCGAGCTTTGCCGGCGAGTGTTGTTCTACAACAGACCCATCCAATTCAGGACGGCTTTCAGCGCGTTGGAACGAACAGAAGCAGAAGGCGCGACAAATTTCTAGACAGAAAAAGCTCATCTTAGTCTTCCGCTAGCCCATCGCACCACGGTGGCCGTGTCGCTTATCTCCGCAACACCGAACCTGGTCCGGGCGTCGGGTGCGCTGGAGCGGACCGTATCGGCGGCCGGGCTTTTGCAGCGGAGGTGGCGACGCTGAATCATCGGTCCCATTGGCGGGGGCCAACGGCGAGCGGAAATTGTGCCGACAACATCAGAGTCATTTATCGGAATAATAGCAGCGCCCCCCCCCCCCCCCCCCCCATCGGCGCCCGATCGGATACGCATTAGAGGCCTGTCTGCGTCAGCGACAACAATATGTTTGCTTGTTTGTTTGCTTGTTCTTCCTTCTTTGTGTTTAGGTTACAGTGAGCGTGTATAATGTCGAATAATAATAATAACCACAACAGGTCGCACTGATCAAGCCGGGGTCACACTGATCATACATGATGCAAAATACAGACTGCAAACACGAGTCACCGCAATGTCCGTGGTTCGAATGCCGCGGGTTAAGTTTTCTCCTTGAACTCATTGCCATGAGGCATTCGAAGCACGGATCTTGCGGTGACCCACGTTCGAATCTGTATGCAGATTGTCTTTTGTATGATGTACTGCGGAGACCGGTTATAACAAAGTCAATGGGAATCGGAAATCACTTCGCTATGTCCGCTATTTCGCTATAAGCGACTTCGGTTATAACGAAGTCCAAAGGGAATGAGAAATCGTGATCGCTTCGCTGTAGCCGCTGTTTCGTTATAACCGACTTCGTTATAACCGGCCTCGACAGTATAAGCAGTAAAACCCCCGCTATATACGGAGCGGATTCGCTCCGCATTAGGCGCCCCAAAATAAAAATATAAAGGATTTAAGTAGACTTTCCTTTAGAAAACAAGGAAAGTGATTTAAAATTCATGGCGATGAAGAAAGCTGCCAAAGGTATTATTAACAAAAACTTCAATAAAAAAAAAAAGTATCTCCATTGTATTTTGCGCAGCAGAAGAAAGCTGTCCGCCTTTCGGCAGGAAAAACTTGTGCATAAAAATATTCTCCTTGTATATTTTGTAGAGCTTGAAAACATTTGTTGATATTTAGAGTATGCGTACATTTCAGCGTCGGTTTTGCTGTGGTGGTAGCGGAAGGCAAATAAGTGCTGCGCAAGAAAATATATTCATAACTCGTGTTCATTTGTATATTTTTCGCACTAGATTCCGCATACGGTGTAATGTCTACAGGGGCAAGTTTTGGCTAAAAAAAAGTTTTTCCCAACAGATTGTTCGCACATGCTGCACAGTCAGCAGGTAAAAAAACTTCTCATACACATCACACCTTAAGACGCTTGCTTCATTATCCCACGAAAAGCGATCATCAGAAATTATTAGTAACATAATCTGTCCTTTACAAAATCCGTCACCACGACTTGTCATAATAAACAATCTTAAAAAAAAAGATATATATATATATATATATATATATATATATATATATATATATATATATATATATATATATATATATGTATATATACAGACACACACACCTTCGGGACCTTCTTCAAATCTGAGGAGCGTACGAACAGCGTGGCAATATGCTTCCGAAGGTGTAGCTAGTCCGTACATGGTAAAGTCTTAAAATTTAAAAATGTATGGTTTGCGGACTACGGCCCGGAAAATATAATCTATATTTTTGTTCGTTTCTTACGTATTGGATTTAACTAATTAAGTTATCTTTATTTATCTAGGAACCAAAAGCGAAAAACAAATAGGTACAAAAAAAAAGTCCTGCTCGTCCTGCTCGTCGTCTCAGCCCGTCCAATCGCGCTAGGTAATTCATTTTTTTTTATCTAAACTTCTCTAAAGTTCGCGCTGCCCTTTAGCGGCAACGTTTCCACATTCTTAACCTTGTTTCAATATTCGTAGAGCATAGCTAGAGTCTCTAACTCCCTGGAAAACAAAAGACTACACTATTTAGAAACCCAACCATCGATTTAAAAATGTACCTTAAGAAAAAAGATCATTTTCATAGAATTTAAAAAAAAAAAACAGGCTCTAACTTCTGGTACACTCAATTTAGTATTTATCGTTCTCTCGTCAAACAATTGTACTCGCGCGATAACAGTTACATCTTGATGATGTCGAGCGCAGTCTGAACTCGCCACCCCGAAATTTTCTGGAAGTTTGCAAAGAAGCACACTCGTAACAATGCACATGAAATTTCACTGCGGGATTGTTCTACTGGAAACACTAAGTATTTTTCGTCCCCACCAGAGGTGGCAGACCGTTTTGCAGACTATTTTAGTCAATGCTACACAGTTGGTCAGCCAAAGATTCAGCCTATTGACATGGAAGTAAACTGCCAGGATGTTTTATCGGGCTTCAGAGTAGATACGGATGACATTGAGGAAGGTATGAGAAACCTTAAACCGAAGTTATCTACTGGAGTAGATTGCATTCCGAGCTTTATAATCAAAGGTTGTGGTGACTTGTTCGCACCGATTTTAAAAACACATTTTCAACTAGTCACTTCGCTCTGGTTTGTTCCCATCGTTATGGAAGAAAGCGGCTGTCGATCCAATATTAAAGGGGGGCGATTCATCGGTATCAGTAATTATCGGCCTGTTTCTTTATTGTGCGGCTTTTCTAAGGTGTTTGAGAAAGTTAGTTATAAACAAATAACTCATTACTTTCATCAAAAATTAACGACTTCGCAGCACGGGTTCATTACAGGACGGTCAGTTGAAACCAACTTGTGCTCATTTTTACATTTCGCTGCAACAATTGTTACCAACAGGGGACAGGTAGATGCTATTTATTTTGATATGTCTAAAGCATTCGATAAAGTTGATCATGAGCTATTGCTCCACAAATTATCGTTGTGCGGCTGTTGTTCTGAACTTCTTCGCTGGTTTCAAAGCTACTTGTCATGTCGTACGAATCATGTTCGAATTTCTAGTGTCCCTTCTAAACCCTTTTACTCAACCTCAGGTGTCCCCCAGGCGTCTATTCTTGGGCCTCTTCTGTTTCTGATATTTGTTAATGATATTGCCTCATGTGTAAAAAAAGCTGTGCTCCTACTCTATGCGGATGATGTTAAGATTTTTATGCGCGTTGCTACTCCTCTTGATTGTAATGCTCTTCAGCACGAAGTGAATAACATACTGCAATGGTATTTGGTGAATAATTTGCTCCTAAATCCTACCAAAACTAAGGTTCTTTCTTTGAGCAGACGACACACTGTTATGCATTTTACTTACTCTTTGGGAGGAACTCCAATCGAACGCGTGACTGTAAAGATCTCGGTGTGTGCCTTGATAGCGCGTTGTCATTCAATGCTCATGTTTCTTTTATTGTTGGCCGTGCGATGAAAACTCTTGGTATCATAACTCGTATAACTAAAGAGTTCAGACGCCCTGCTTGTATGATTCGTTTATTTTGTGCTTTAGTTCGTTCACGGCTTGAATTTGCCTGTGTTGTTTGGAATTATCTAACAAGTGCACAGTCTTTAAGTATAGAATCAGTGCAAAAAAGAATGATACGCATTTTATATGATAGACACTTTCAGCGTCGCTTTTATTATGATTATGAATTTCTTCTTAAGAGCGTTTTACTTAAGTCTTCGTCAAATAGAAGATTCGAGCGTGATTTGATTTTTTTGCACAGGGTGGTAAATGGTTGGACTGATGCTACTCAAATTCGGAATTCTGTCGATTTTCATGTTCCTTGTCGCGTTACCAGAAATTTTACTGTCTTTTATATTCAATTCATGTCTAAACTCTCACCACTGTCCCGTATTCAAATTTCATTTAATACAATCGCATCGTCTAGCTTGGACATCTTCACAGATCTCCCAGTTTTTCGCCGGAACTTGGCAAGTCTAGTTGAAAGTTGAAACTCTATTACATTTTGTGTGAAGTGTGCGACCTATTTGTAGCCATGCTAATTTGTACATTTGAAGCTGTGCGTGTGCTGTGTTTCTTCTTTTTGTCTTGTGTGCGCCAATGTGAAGACCCTCCTGGTTGTTTTGGGGCATATTAAATAAACAAAGTATTATTATTATTACTATTATTAATCACCTACCTTTTACACCAAACCCCACTGTGGAGATTATAAGCCTGTTTTCATTCCCGGAGCCCATTCATTTCAACGTCATCTTAAACGTGAATACAGGATCCCGACCTCAATTTCGTTGCGTGTGCTCACTAAAATCGGCGGCCGCTGGCTCGTGGAAAGATCGTGCGCCACTTAGTATGGACAATGAAATGCTTGGCTCAGTATCCCGCGAACGCCCCTGTATATGTCATACTTGGAAATAACACTTGGGCAGAAGCTTGAGCTCAAATTACTGGCAGAGTTTTCAGCCAGGCCTGAAAAGCAATTCTGGGAAAGCAGCAGGTTAGTGTACCTCATCGCAGCAGCGATGTAAGGGGACATTATTGAACGTCTAGGTGCTTTTTCACAAAGCTAAAATGTTAATTTCGATATATATATATTTTTAATGTTGACCATCGTAAGGCGACTTGATCAAATCTGTGAACGACAGCCATTGATAAAGCTGGGCACAAGCAACTTCGAATGTCAAAAGCTCGCGCAGCTCTCGTGTTATGGTTTTTAACAGCAGAGAAATACGGACGAGTTTAGAGAAAAGAGATATTATGTATACTAAGATAAATAAAAATATGCAGCCCGACTCAAGTGTATTGACTAAAGCCCCCCCCCCCCCCTCTCCAGAAAAACACAAAAAGACAGCATGCGTGGCCAACGGCGTTGGGCTAGGGGCGGACATCCCTCAAATCTACCCTCTCTACCGCCACATTCTGTCGCTCCTTCACCTCCCAAACACTTCCTAGACCCCCTGCCTTTAGCATTTTCAGGCTAAAATCCTTGCAGTGAAGCCAACTTTCAAACCTACGCTTTCGACAATTCGGATGCATGTACCTGTGTCTGGGCGTTCCTGCAAAAAGAAAAATACAACAAAAAAAGAGAAGAAACTTTAATTATGCGCACAAAGAGTTAACATAATTGGAAACAATATAAAAAAAAATATAAATAAATAAAAAGTGATCTTTCCTAATAACGCGGACTCAAATTTTGGCTAAAGTAATAGACTGCGGGGGCCACCTTTCTTGACACTGCGCAGAGTGAGTGTTGCCCTTACTTTGATAACGTAACCACCATCGGAAGGGGCGGGGTCAGATGACCAGAGAGATTCTGGAAGCCTACGCCATCAAAAGAAGGTGGGGAGGACCGATGTGTCATCCAAACATCGCTCCGTTTACATTGGAATGTCATTGGAAGGTGATTGCCTTCCTTGACACGTGTGGATTGGCAATGACCGTGTGGTTTGTTCTTGTGTTTTTTTGCCACCGTTAGTGTTTTGTGTTCTTCCATTTACTCTGTGTTCTCGTCTTTTGCGCCGCTGTCCTACAATTAAAAAATATTTTTGAAGAACTTAAAAAGGTATATAGAAATTATTTCGTTAAAATAACTTAAAATAAAGTGTAACCGGTCGATAGCGCATGTATGGGCCTGATAATATATATGGCTTAATAAGAAAAATGTGTAGTTAATTCTAAGATAGAAGGCTCCAAGTTTGTCACCGGATCATCAAAAATGCGATGATTGGCATTCTTTATTTCCTGCTTGAAAAAGAGGTCATGCCTCCTACATTTACAAGAAAATTACTGTGAATGTTTCCTGTCTTTTCTTTTTATAAGAACCAACAGAACTGCCTAAAAAAAATCAAGCAGCCTAAGCATAGAATTTCACATTGCTTCGCCTCAAAAAGTTGTGAAGAAAAAAAACAAATAAGAAATTGAATAAAGTGGTTTTGTTTATCACGGAAAAGGGGCTATACTATTTATACTGTATATTTTTGAAGCAAATCAAAGTACTTCACCACGACAGGCGCGTTTAATTTACAATGAAACCTCCCTTCTGGTTTTGTGGTTTATTCACTAGTGCAAGTTACTTGAATATACGTCCCCGAAAGGGAAAGCAACATTGTTCTCATGGTTGGTCCCCTAAGGTAAAGGGAGGATGGCAATAAGCTGTATTGGAATCTTTAGATGTCTCTTATGGTGAATATTGTATTACTATTACCTGAAGAGTGTCGCGGTCATTGTCAAGCAAGAGTTTGCGGCGCTCAATACCTACGCAATAACGAATTTATTTCCCTGCTGCTGGACACTGGCGCGGGAGTAGGTTTTAGCTTTTTGTGTAGCTGGCGTCTTAGAAGGCAGAGTTAATACAAGCCTGGTGGCTAATTCAATGAGGTGTGGTGTGGAAACGTTGTGAAGGGAATTACTTGAGTTTCGTCATGAAAACAAAGTGCATATTATTTATAGTATAAGACAACACATCGATTTTTAGAAAAAGATCTGCAGCGGACCCCAGTCAACCATTGTGCTACACTAGCTGAATTGTCCAACAAGAGTGAAAACACAGGACGCCGTGTCGAATCGTTCGAGAATTCATCTGTTTAACTTTTCGTACAGCTTTTTGACTTTGAATTTGACATTGAGAAGGAAGTGCAGTAACAGCGCCCGGAAACAAACATCTGAGTATGCTGCGCAGAGATATTTTGTAATAAACTTTCATTCAAGCTGCGAGGCGTTAATGCACTCAGCCACCGCACCCCCGGCGTTGGAAGAATTCCGTAATGCGTCATTTTACAGCTTCTAAGCAAGATTTATTTATTTATTTTATTTTTATCTACAATACCGTGGAACGTTCGGTCTACGCAGTAGAGGAAACATAAAAACACAGAATAAATACATAATCACGCACTCTGTGCGGGTAAAGCGTGCCCAGGGAATTCAAAGTGCTGCGTATACTTTTAACATGCAGTTTAATTTAAAAGAAAATAACAGTTAATTGGACTTTCAACAGCCCAGGGCTGCAACAACTGTCAAGTTCACCTAGAAGAGCATTCCACTCAATTATTGTTCTGCAATAAAAATGAATATTTGATCACATCATTCTTCTACTAATAGGGTGCAATTGTTTTGGTGTTGCTCGTTCTTTGGAAACGAGCTGTCAAACGCAATAGATATTTTTCAGAATCAACTTTTGTCAGTCCTTTTACTATAATGAATACGTATACGCTACAGTGTCATGTAGGACGCAGAATTGCTGGAAGACATTACACCGTTCCATTTCTGCATACTTTTGCTCGTTACTTGAAAAATGTAATGGATTACCAAGCCTCAAATGTAATGAATTGCCGTTACAAATTACTTCCGCTGAAAAGTAACGGGTTACTGTACTCGTTACGTTACAACTTACTTTCACGTTACTTTTTCCGTGCACTTATCCAGAAAACATAGAAACAATTTTGATATTTTTTCAGAAATGTTCCGCAACACTACTTGCCAATTCTCATACGCCAGTATTATGGTACTCCTTTTAAAAATAAAATATTCCATTTAAGAGAAAGAGAGTAGGTGCATTCTGTTCACCTGTAAGCTGACAAGGCACCGAAATCTGCAACAACACCCGCCATCCCGCTAGCTTAAGGCCTCCGGAAGTGATCCCTGGAATTGTGCAGACAAAGCTAGCGGTGCGCATGCTCGGTAGCAGTGTCTACCTCCACTACGAAAGTCGGGGCTAAAGAAGCGATCTACAAAAGCTCCCTTTTAACTCGTGTGTTGTTGTTATGTTATTCACAAGAAAAGAAAAACTTGGTTCTATCGTTACAATGTATAGCCCAATGCAGAATGCAGGTGTCCCAGCATACCTTGATGTGTTTCCGCAGATTAGCGTTCGTTGTTCTTGCTGATCTCAATGTGTGTGTTTTTTCGGAAGCAAAGAAGGCACTTAAACGCTAGGTTTCCGTTCTCCTTAATGGCCTGAATTTTGAATATCTCATTAAGAGATGGTCATGGAGACGACGGACACTCCATGACCGAAAACTCGACCAGTCAGAGAAAAAGTGGCGGTTACACTCTCAGAAAAGAAAGGTATATTCTTACACCCCTTGTCAGATATACGACATTCCATAACTTCAGTTCGACGCACTGCGCGCTGATGTCGAACCGAAGGTACCGACTTTCACAAATGGCTTGATAGCCGAGTTGTACAACTATTTGAAAGAGCTAACGTACCTGTTACGGATTACAAAAAAGAAAGTAATCGGGGTTTTCTTGGCTCTCCTGCCAAACCTCATTGTTTTTTTCTGTTGTCTTTGATACGTACTTTAGCTAATTATTGAGGTATATATCACCGCCCTCAAGCCCCTCGTGAAAGTTGGGGCCGTCTGTTCGACGTCAGTGCGCTGTACGTCGAACTGAAGTTTTGGGGTTTCGTATATGCGACAAGGGGTGTAAGAATATTAACTTTTTTCTGAGAGTGTACGGGTTATCGACCGTTCATTGGTTCTCACTTTCATACAAATATTCCTGGAGACCAGGAGAGGGGAGGGCATAGAGTGCGAGAGAATCGGTGGCCATCGGTCTGACAAAACAATGGAGGATCACACCACTTTTACGCGTTCTCTCTTTCTCTCTCTCTGTCAGCACTCCCTAGATGGCCTAAACCCCCCCACTGTAAAGTGAGTAGTGGGCTCGACCGCCATTACCAGAGAAGTAAACCAAAAGAAGTATCGTCCGTACCCATGAAAACCATGCTCTTAGCCTCGCGCCGGGCGCTTTTCAGCCGTGCCTCAAGAGCGTGCTAGAATACAGTAGCGCACATCAAAGACAAAGAGAATTCGACCCCCTCGCGCGAGGCTACATCGTCTGTTACGCGAGCTGTGAACCCGCGAATCGGAAGGGAGGGGGGGGGTGGGTACGGAACAGCGTTTGATGTCTGTGCAGGTGACGGGAGACGTCGAAGAAGTTGGAAAGGGTGGAATGGTGTAAAAGACAAAAACAGATAAACACGAAGAGCTTTCTCCTGCCCGGGAGAAGAAGAAAAAGTCGATGGAAGGCGACGGAGAGCCTAGTCGGCGTTGTCTTACTTGATCTTTGTCTTTAGTATATTTGTACATGCCTTGCCCGTTTATCTAGGGGTTCTAGCAACCGGTCATGCAAAAAACAAATCGTGTTTTGCTTTTGGCTATTCTTCCCTTTCTGATGTTTTCTGTTTTTTTGAACTTGCTCTCTTTTTATGCTGCTGAATGCTCTGCTCGTATTGCTCCAGTTACTGTATTATGCTCACCTTTTTATAAAAAGGTAATGAGTAATTAAAGTAATCAGTTACCAATATTTTGTAACGAAATTACATTACAAATTACATAAAAAAGTAACTTGGAAATTACAAAATTACTTGAAAAAGTAACGGATGACAAGTAATCCGTTACTTGTAACGGATTACTTCCCAGGTCTGCATTTCTGTATGATTTCTGCAGAGTGTAGTTCGTGGTGTTCTCCTTTATATAACCTTGGGGTTTTCACGCTAGGGGTGAGGTATTTGTTTCGAGATCAGCCTATACATACACACGACCCCGCGATATCCCCTCCCACATTCGCCGGAGCGGCCTGTTGGTTCTTCCCTCGAACAAAAGAGCGTTCGTGAGTGGGAGAAGTTCTTCCGTCTACCGGGATGCATAGCGTTGGCGCTGCACGCGGATGAGTGTCTTCTTACACAGACGCGCTTCTACTTGCGGGGTGACATCTCACCCATTTTCCCGCTCAATGTGTTTTTTATATTTTTTTTAAGTGCGCGGAATTGGGTGTGACTTAGCTAGAGCGCGTAGCCTAGACTAATGCTTAGACACCATTTTACCACAGAAGTCACGCACTGATTGCGCCAGGGCGTCACGCGCTGGCCCATTCAGCACAACGAAGGGCGTCTTCACCATGAGACAGACTGACATGTAGGCACCTAGTGGAACTGCGAAAGCTAAAGCCGTGGGGAAATTATTGAGCGTGGCCGAAATCAATGCGTTTTTACCACTTGACGGTGTTTATCTGTGTTGACGTGAGCAGCCAGATTTGTCGGTCGTTTTATAGAACCGACCAGTTACTGGGCGTTTTACGGAAATACCAGGCATGCAATTCCTAAAAATTGTAAATGTGCCGTTTTGCTATTCAAGTGTGGCAAGAAAGCCAGATCTCCAATATCACAAGCTGCCTTCCGCAAAAAACCTTTGAGTTGCCTGTTGCAGAACATATCACGGAAAGGCACCGACAAAAAGAGACGTTTGTAGCTACAATTATGGGCCGTTGTGTCGTCCCTATCGACGACTCAGTAAACATTGACAACAAAGCGAGTATGATACGCGATGCAGATGAGAACCTCATGTTTTTTCCCGGGATAATATTTAAAGAATAAACGGGACATGCGGATGGGGATTCGCTAGTGATTAAATTTAAACAGCTGTTCAACAAAAGCTGAAGCATTCAGGTGGAAGTGAGTAAGCTTCACGATAATCACGGCTCTTTCACTATAGGCTCATGCTGTTTAGAAATAATATAAAATGTCGGATATCTTGGTGTAATTCCTAAATGCATGATGTGGCACGAAGCAGCCCAATTGATAAATATAAAGCTATTAAAGTCAATAGGTATAATTTTTGAAGCATAAAAATACATTTCCATCGTTTGTGCTTTATCCTCTTTATAACTCTTTGTTTTGTGCTCGCTCTAATTACTTTTTCCTTGTACGGGGAAGCAGCACCGTTTTAAAAATTCATCCTGTCTATATATCACAGAAAAAAGAATAATTCGTCTTGCTATGCAATCAGAGGTATGACAGCCACAGGGGCCTGTGATTTGAAAAATGAGATATTTTTCAAATACCAAACGTCAAGTATGTAAAATAATAATAATAAAAGCTTCAGCTTGACATTTCCATTTCCGCCACGGCGGCAGCTGCTCGATAAGAAAGAACTATCGCCTTCAACGGAGGGGAAAAGGAATCGGCTGGCCGCAACTGCGGCTGCGGGAGGGGAGGGAATCGAGTGGCCGTGCGTTCAGTATTCGACTTATTCCGTTGCATTTATTTCGGGCACACTTCGGGAGATACTGCCAGAAAAGAAAATTGCACCGTGCCAAGTGCTCTACAGTAAATACGCAGTTGAGATGTAAAGTTATTCGCACGCGTAGCAGATTTATAGTCACTGAAATATTTGAGTTGTCTCGCCTCCAGCACGAGGTTTCTACCTTCGATTACACTTTGGGTTCACATGAGCTTCGAGTATGCACGCGCAGGCGACGCACGAAGGAAGGCACCAAGCACGTGCTGGAGGTCAGATACCGGAAAAAAGACGTCCTCCTGTTCTCATCCTGCCAGGGATAAAGGATGGGACGGTAGAGTGATTTTTTCTAATCACTGCCAAGAAGAGAATGGCAAGGAGATATTTCAGTTGTCTCACTTACAGAGCTAGCTTTATGCCTTTGATAAGATTACGGTGCCTGGAACGCGTCTCCGACTGGTGAGTTTAGCTTCCTATCTTGTTCATATCTCGATAGTTGTCCCGAAGTGGCAACAAATGACGTCACAAGAGCCGGGGTGTCATGCTGTCGGGTGTCGCGATCCTTGGGGTTGGAACAGGAAGCACTGGCAAAAAACACGAGCGAACGCGAGTCTCGCTGTCGTCGCGGCGTCCCCCCTCCTGGCTGCCGAAGCTTCCGTGGACTCTTCAGCTGAAGAGCGCCCCGCAGCAGACCAGGCGGCTGCCACATCAACCACCCCTGCTGACACATCGCCAGGATCGCAACCGGCGACAGCGTGACACTCGTATGACGTCACCAGGCAGAAATCGAGGGGCCACTCTTTTGGAGGTGGTAAACACTAAACACACCAGACGGAGACGCGTTCCGGGCACCATAATAAGCTTTAAAGTATGTCCCCCCAAAAACGCCTTCCCTTGATCATATAAATATTAAGTTACAAACATCCTTAAAATCGGCGTGAAATTCCGTAGCGATCACGTAGAAGGCCTCGAACGACTCAAAAAGGGAACGATTCGAATTCTAGTTTGGAAAAAGTTTGGTGTGGATTGTCACGACTGTTTGCGGAGAGTCGCCAACGGCAAATGAAGACAAGCGGAAGCTTTAATCAAGAAATAAAGAAATCGTCTCCACTTTTACGGTGTTTTTCGGCGCGTTTTACCCCCAAAGAGGAGAACACGAAAACCCTGTCGCGAGACTCTGTTTGTTCTGCGTATTTTGAAGTGTTTTGTTGACAACTCCAGTCCCACCTGGAAACAAGTTTTCTTGTCCCCCTGTGCTGCGTCGTGTCCGCCCGGTGGGACGGCGGACTTCGACAAATTGGCTGTCTATCGGTGTCGTTTGTCGCGCGTTGTCGTGTGTCGCTGTCGTTTGTTGTTTGTCTCTCTAGTGGGGCGCGGCTATAACAAGTGCCGACAGTCGGACGGCCGCAATTTCTGCTCAAAACCCTTCATTTATTTATTTTTTTCATATTGCCCGACCCATAGATGGTCTTTTCTTATCTTTCAATCGTTCATCGCTCGTTCGAAAGAGATATGGCGATTTCGTACAGTTCGCCGATAAACCGGCGAACGCGACAAGTAAGCGAGCGCCCATTACGGCGGCTGAATCAAGCCAACCAGCAGGCCGCAACAAATCCTCGAGAAACTTTCGGCTGTTAACTCGTGAGCTGATTGGCCGGCACCGCACCGTACGCTTCCGGATACGCCACGCCGAAATAGGCTGGCGCGCCAAGATCTGTCTCGGGCGGATCGCCGAATACGCCTGCATTTGCGCCGAACTTGAGGCGTCGAGGGAGCGCTCGACCCGACGCCCGCTATACGTCGGGATGGCGTCCGACAAAACGCCCGTAAATACTTCGAAGATACGCCCTGTGTGGTTCGGCCTTTAGGCGATTGTGAGATTCGAGTGAGCACGCACAGCCGAAGCGTGGCCAGAGTCAACACACGTGTGATGGAGACCGGACATTTAAAACAGACACCATGCTTTTCATGTCTTGTCACAAGCTATTGTTGTGCTGCGATTTAGAACCGCAGTATCGGACTTCGGAGGCTTGCTTACTTCATAAAAATATTATGACCCACAAGCTCGTATTCATGATCAAGCTGGCTTTCAAGTCTCTCAGCTAGACCAGGTTTCACTGGGGACGCTCTATACAATAAAGTCCTCATCAAAGGTTGTTTGTTTCTTTGGAAGTAATGCGATATTCGTACGAAATGTATGCATTTGGCGGCGTCGGAAGTTTCAGATGAGTTTCAGCTTGAAACCTTGTGTGAAGCGCGGCTATGAGAAATGTGTCGCCCTCTGCACTCTCATCAACGTTTTGGTTAATTTCGTTTGAATAGAATGGCAGGCCCTAATGTAATAAAATTATGAAACCTGATTTTTAAAACCAGTTCGCTTAATTTGTGTTTGATGAATGGCGAAGCCTCGTCCGAGTGAATGCAAATAGGTCCATTTCATGTTCATGAAGCGACACTGGCAGCCGACACATTTCGTGCATAGTTTCTCATTGAACTCATTGCCATGCCGCATTCGCAGCACGGTTCTCGCGGTGACTCTCGTTCGAATCTGCATGCAGACTGTCTTTTGTATGATGCGTGACCCCGACTTTACGCTCGCACAAGTCAGCAGCTCGGCGGCTATGCAGGCCGCCACGTGGGCAGGTGCAGTATATTGAATTCAGTTTTCGGCAGCCCCATCAAGCTAGCGCTTTGCGCACCACCATTTGTTTCTGGAGAACAATGGACCTTTTTCGAGTAACGAGCGTTGTCTGAGGAGTTTTCTGCGAACTAGAATAGAGGAGAAGCCCAACATGCCTCCGCCCGTCAAAGCACATTGGCATCATGCCGTTGTGTCGATTTCCAGTATTTTTTATACCCCATACTACCGATACTAAAAAACAAAGCGTCGAAATAGACTAAATACGTGCGAAAATAGATGCTGACAATATTGCTGTCGACATTTGCACAGGGCACCGTTCCCCGGTGTCCTCCGGAAATGGCGACAGCGGGAGTGTACGCATGCGCATAAGGTTACTGGAAAAACTTCCATTGCAGCGCGTAATGTGCTACGCCAAAAACGGTTGCCCAACAGCATTTTCTCGATTCCGCGTTAAACAGACGTGCGTCAGAGGATTTCAAAGGTCTGGAGGCCCGTTTGCTCGTCAGCCGCTTAGCGGAAAAAAATAATGTAACCGCCCTTCACTACATGTACAAGTACTTACTCAAGTTTGTTGAGGGCTCTATGCGCGATAGCTCCGGGTTTTATTTTTGGGGGTTGTAGCTCGTATCACCTAAAGTGTGAATCGAATTTAAGTGGATTTCGTGAAAAACTCTAAAAGTGGGGGACCCGAGTACACGCGCTGTCGGGTTTTCGCGCCGCGGTGTGGCATATATTTGAGCTTAATGCTATGTTCACGCTACGGACGCAAGGCTCCGATTTTTCAGAACACGAGGAACCCTAGGCGCAACAAGCGAAGCGAGTTCGGCCAAAACACGATTTCTTGTAGTCTGAACGAAATCGTTCCGATTCTTGCGCTTACGTTTGCGTGTGTTATAAAAGATCGACGCGTGGCGTCCGCAGTGGCGTCCGCATAAAAGATCGACGCGTGGCGTCCGCAACACTTTTTGTTGCTCGTGGTACAAATCTTGGGTATGGTGAAACCAAATCAGCCCGTGCTTGGCAAATTATTAATTTTTGGGTTGTCTAAAATCAAGACGCGAAACTCAACGCGAAAGAGGACGAAGAAGGTCAGGGCTACAAACTTATAAAAAAGTCTCTACGACTCCCCTTGGGATGTATTTGGGCGCCACTGATTTGACCCCTCCACGTCTCCGGTTGGTAGGGTCACCCGAGTCTTTCTTATGGTGAATTCGGGTGGTCGCCTCTCCTCTGACCTCGATTCAGCAGAGGGCGCCATCCTCGCCGCCAGGGCTACTCAAGATCCTTTTCAGCCGATCACAACTGCTTGGTTCAGAGTGCTCTGACATTATCAGACCTGTCACGGAAGTAAAACTTCGTAACTTGGTAATGCTTAAAAAAACAAAAAGATTTTACAGCGTACGGTGGACGATTGAGCAACAGTTACGCTCGCAACGTGATGAAATAACGGTTGTGACGTAAATTGTTATACGCATCGGCATGTAAAAAAAGAAAATGGAAACAGCAGTTTTGCGAATTGTTTTTTGCAGAACGGAACGAAATCCAATGTTTGGAAGGAGTTGTCAACTCATCGCCTTTTCGACAGTGAACGCGCTGCGATAGTGGTCACGCGTACGGCAGAACAGGCAAATACAATATGTTTAATAAACCGCATTTTTTTTTTCACCACGGAATATCGTGCAAGCAGGATATAGTACATATCGCCATGTGACACAAATCACAGTGCATTATGTTCGGCTCTCCCTTTATTTTACAACACAAACCTTTGAACGCACTTCTACCAAACCTGAAAACTTTTTGAAGCGACCAGAAATTCCGGTAAAACAACGGCGAGCTCTGCGAGCTGTATTCTTCGCCGGTTAGGTTCAGCGAATTAACCGCCGTGAGATGAACGATCTCGTGAAAGCACTGCGAATACTTCACACGTCGATTTTTTCTGTTACGGTTACAGACGAATGACGTCCCCTCCGATGTAACCCTCGCACCGTCGAATGCACATGCATTTTGTAGAACCAGATATCAATCGCCGTCATGCTGGACCCCGCACACCACCTCAGGCCACTGCCGGCCATCGTCAACAAAACCACGTGATTCCCGTCCAAGTACCACGTGATGCCTGCGCCGCTCCGCACTCCGACGGCTCGAAAAGAAGTGCTAGGGAGTGCTCTAAGCGGGTAGGCGCCTTCGGAAAGAACCAGCCGATCAGGCCACCGCGCTCTCTTTCTATCACCCGATCTCGCGCGCTCTGGAAAGAGCGCTCGAGAGCGCGCAGAAAGAACCACGCGAGTTCGCCATTAAAGAGAGTCTCCAGGACTCCCTTTTGGGAGTATGTGCGCGTCGCACATTTGGCTCCGCCTCGACTCCAGTTTGTAGAGTCAGTTGGCTCTTTTTTTAAAGAGTCTCCCCGACTCCCTTCGGGGGGTATCTGCTCTCCACACATTTGGCTCCTCCTCGTCTACAGTTTGTACAGTCACTTGACTATTTTTAAAGAGAATCTCCACGACTCCCTTCGGGGGGTATCTGCGCGCCAGACATTTGGCTACTCCTCGACTCAAGTTTGTAGAGTCACTTGACTTTTTTAAAGAGAGTCTTTACGACTCCCTTCAAGGGTTTCTGCGCGCCACACATTTGGCTCCTCCTCGACTCCAGTTTGTAGTCACTTGAGTTTTTCTTAAAGAGAGTCTCCACGCGCAGAGTGGAACACGCAACGCTAACGCAAAAGCACAGTGCTTGTTTTCACTCGTATTCACAATACTAACACTCACTATGGATTCACCGATTTCCAGCGCCAACGAAATGTGCTGCAGTGAGCAGACGTGCAAGCGTGTAGGCGTTCCTTGGTGCTGGAAAGGCTGAGATTAGCAAAACGGTGGCGCGTAAGGATTAACGACACTAAATGTTCTAGGAAGATTGGTCATTTAAAAAAAAAAAAAGTTTCATTGTTTTTTTTTTGTGTGGGGGGGGGGGGGGGGCGGGGGGGGGGGTGCATTTGGTCCGGAAGTAGTTGCAGTGACTTTGGAAGTTTTGCTGATTGTAAAATGTTGTGACCTTGATATCACCATGTGCCTTACCCACAATTAATGTAATTTTACATGGATTGCTCACATTATAGTGTTTTCATTGATTGTAGACTATTTTTATTTTATACTTTGTTATTTAAAAATGCTGCAATTGGCATTTGTGATTATAATTTGCAAACTTTTGATTGACATATTTGTTCGCGGGTTTTAAATTAGAGCGTAAGCAACAAAATATATTAAAACTTGCGAAGCTACGTAATATCTTAATCCTGTTATTATTAACATAAACTGTGGCATTGTAGGCCCCCAATGAACGCCACTATCACAAGAATACGCCATCTAACCATAATAGTTATTCCAGAATAGTATCATTTTGTTTTTGTTTTAGCATATGAAAAACTCTGATTTCGTTATCAAGATAGACCGACAATGAAACACTAGATGGAATATAAAGTCCCATGCGTCACGCGTTGCTTTAAAATAATACACACACACACAAACGCACACACGCGGGCGTGAACACACACACACACACAAACGCACACACGCGCACGTGCACACACACACACACACACACAGCATTTATTAAAGGGGTACGGAAACAAAAATTGAAATATTCAAATTTCGTTCGGAAATGGGTCAAGCATGACGGATAATAACCGTAATTCATAATCGCACGTTTGTATTTTGAACGATTGGCTATATTTTTCGTTCCAAACGGTGCACTCGAGCGAGCGCTCGAAGTGAAGCGAACGGAGGGCGCGATGCGTCATGGGATATCCGGCGCAAACAAAAACAACAAAAAAGACTCCCCGCATCCGTGACGTAGCAAGACAGGCTTGGTTATGAGCTTTGCCGTTGGTGGCGTTGTCAGCGTTGTAGTGGTGTCAATACCATCAGCGCGTTACAACCGAGCCGCTGGAAGTGCCCGCGGGTTGACGGGCGTTTCACCTTTCGTGTGAGAGTGTGAAATCGGTTGTGCGCGCGTCGTCGCGTCGTGCGCGTCGTCGCGTCGTCTGCGTCGTGTTCGTCTGGCCCACTGCAATGGCGCTTCAGGACGATTTTCTCGGGAACGACGACACAAGTGAGGATGAGGAGACCGACACCGCCCACTCTGTATTCCTTTCGGAAAGGGGATTCGGCCTCCGGCCCTACCAGTACGACCCCTCGGCTTCGTCTTCCTCTAAAGCCGAGGAAGAAAGGCCGGACCAGCAACCTCCAACGCGGCGTGTCGGCTTTATTATTTTTTAAATTTAATTTTTAATTTTTAATTTTTTAGTATTATTTTCTTTAGTTGTCTTTGCATGATTTATTTAATTATTAGTTATTTTAGTTGCGAAGCTCCTTAGGGGCTGGCCATGTCCGTCCGCCGTCCGTTGTCCGCCGTAGGCCGGCGTCGGGTGCTCGTGCTTCTGCTCGTGAGATCACGTGCTCACGTGCTAATGTAGGGCAAAAAATAATTGAAAAAAAAAGATGAAAAAAATTATGAAAAAAGAAAAAGAAGAAAAAAAATAAAAAGAAGAAAACCACACATTCTCCTACTGAGAGAGAGAGAGAGGTGACGTTTTATTAAAATATTTGGGCGGACTTAGCCTTGCCGATTAGGCCGGCATTGTCCCGCCCAGAAATGAAAATGAAATAATAAAATGAATAAAAACAACTGAAATAAACGATGATTGAAGAAGAAAAGAACACTCACACACGCACACAACACACACAACAAAACAAAAATCAGTGTTTGTCTTGTTTCGAAGATAAGTCACAGGTTCAGTCACGCACACTTCCGGTCTTTCAAGTGTAAATGGCACTCAGGATTTCACTCTATAGTCGTGCTTGTAGTCCAGTCGCCTGGAGGAAGTTTAGGAAAAGGGTCTGTATTAGCTTTCTTCGAGCTCTTCTTCCAGTTGGATATATTAAATCCGTAATATCGTTGATCTTGAAGTTATGTTTGTTAAGTTCTTGAGCGAAGTCTTTTCGATGGCTCTCGAATTTATTACAATCACAAAGTAGGTGATTTAAATCTTCTGTAACACCACAACTGTCGCAGGAGGCTGAAGGTATCTTACCCCATTTGTGTAAAAGTTGTCTGGTGCGAGCGGTTCCGGTGCGAAGTCGGTAAAGTAGAGTTGCCTCCTTGCGGCGTAGGCTTCCACTAACACAGGGTTGATGTTGGCTATTTTTTGCCTCCGACAAAGAGCCAAGATGTTCTTTGACAAGTATGCGGAAGGCTTTCGGATCGTCAGGTGCGTGTATTGTTCGCTCTTTATTGTGTGCGTTCGTAGCAAGGTTGTCCGCTCTTTCATTTCCGGCGAGTCCGACGTGGGCGGGAATCCATTGAAAACATATTTTAAAACCGGAGTCCTCAAGGGATTCTATCGCGGACCGAGCAGCCACCGCGATTTCCGATGTTCCATGTATATGTTTTAGCTGTTGCAGTGCACCCCGAGAGTCTGTGAGCACAACTACTTTTTGCGGTGTAAATCTCTTAAGAGTATGGAGTGCTTCCACAATTGCTATTATTTCTGCGGTCGTGGAGGACACCATTTGGTCGATACGGCCACTCCACTCAAGGTTATAGGCTGGGACATTATAGGCGGCTGTGCTACTTCTTTTATGACGATTTACAGAGCCATCCGTGTAAACTTGCAAAAAATCTTTAAATGTTGTTTCAATGTACTCCGTCGCTGTCATTTTCAGCACCACTTCGTTAGATATGTTCTTGTTTGGTATGCCCGGGATCTTCTCATTGCATTTTGGGATGTATGCCTCCCATGGGGGCTTAGGTTGGTAGTCAAAACTATTTGATCGCGCTTCTGATTGCCACCCTAGGTGTTTCAGAGTCTGTAAAGAAATGTGAAAGCGCGAACTCGTCCTTTTCGCTAGTCGTTGAAGCAGGCTCCTTCCAGTAGCTGTTTCGTGCAAGCGGAGCTTCTGTAGAAGTAGTCGTTGCGTTGCCAAAAGAGGCAGTGGCAGAGCTTGTGCCTCTATGTACACCAGGTCATTTCTGGTAGAACTGGGGACACCAAGGCTTGTACGAAGTCCTCGTCTATGGATGCGTTCGAGAAGTTCAGAGTCGAACCGAGATAACTTCATATAAGGGAGGGAGTATAAGATGCGGGAAACTACTAATGCTGAATGGAGACGTAGCATAGACCTCGGAGAGTTCCCCCACGACTGTCCTGCCACCCTCCTAATGGCATTTCTCAGTACTACTGTGGACTTTGCCGTAGCCATTGCCTGTGAATGCCAATTCAGCCGAGAATTGATGGAGAAACCTAGAAATCGATGCTGCCGGACACGACGAATCGGAGTTCCGTTTACTTGAAGATCTATTCGTGTGCTGTTTCTATCTTTTCCGGGAAAAAGAATGAACGCCGTCTTCTCTGGTGAAAACTGGAGTCCGCACTCAGCTAAGTACTTACTCGAGCCTGTAATGGCAGCTTGAGCAGCATTTCGTAGACCATGATGTCTGAAGCCTGAAGTCCAAATGCAAATATCATCCGCGTAAATTGACATACTAGTTGGAAGAGTGTACTTGGGGAGTGCTTCCGGTAACTTTGACAAAAGGATATTAAAAAGTATTGGCGATAGTACACTTCCTTGGGGCAGGCCACAAAGGGATTTACGCTGCGAGCTCACTGCTCGTCCCAGCCGAACTTGGAGCGTTCGTCCAGCGAAAAAATTCTTGAGGAAGACCTGTAAACGACCCGTCATTCCAAGTTGTGTTAGCTTTCTCAGGACTGCGGAATGCTGTACATTGTCATAAGCCTTGCTGATGTCAAAAAATATTGCCAAAGTTGAGTTCTTGTTGTAGTGATTATGCTCAACAGCACTCAATAGGTCAATCACACTATCCGCTGTTGAGAGGCCCCTTCTGAATCCGGTCATCTCTTTGGGTAATAGTTGATATTTCTCAAGCCACCACGAGACACGGGAATGGATCATTCGCTCCATGAGTTTCGCTACGCATGACGTTAGCGATATAGGTCGATATGAAGATGATGATGTTCTCGGTTTTCCCGGCTTTGTATAGGAACAACCCATGCTGTTCGCCAAGTTTGTGGTATGTTTCCCGTTGTCCATATGATATTGAAGGAATTCAGAAGTTCCTCTAGTCGTCCGTCGGGTAAGTTTTGGAGCATCTGATTTGTGATCCCGTCAGGACCTGGTGCACTTTTTCTGTGACACATTTTAGTGCAGCGGCTAGTTCGCCTGCGGTGAAGAGAGCGTCAAGAGGTGATTTCTTTTTTACCGCATAGCTTTCCGCTCCAACCTCACTTTGAGGCGTCGAAAAATAATCCGCAAAGCTTTCCAGTGTGTCTTGTAGATTTTCGCCCAGACGAAGTGCCATTGACGCGTAAGATGTCTGCGTCTCGTTCTTCCCCGTGAAGCAGTTCAAAATTCGCCAAATGTGGGTTCCAGGCTTGTTAGCATCGGCCGACGCTGTACTGTCATCCCACTGCTTACGCTTGGTCTTTTTTGCATATCGACGAATGATTGCATTTATTCTATTTAGTAGGGTTTTTACTTCACGTGTATAAATTCGCTGAAGTTTTCTTTCTACTTGTCTTCGTTGCGCAAAAAGCTTAAATAGTGTCAAGTCGGGCTCGGGATAGTGGCTTGGTAGGCGCATTCTGATTGTGGCTCTTTCAGCACTAGTCACTATCGCCTGGTCTAGAAGTTCCGGTGATGCTGTGAGATCTTTTCTGTAATTGTCCCAGTGAATAAAGTGTCCAATACGTTGTTGTGTTGAGCAAACACCTGCTAACTCTATAAATATGGGAAAGTGGTCACTGCCCATTGTATCTGGAAAGGTTCTCCATTGTATGCTGAGGTCTGATGAGTATGCCGTGATGTCTATTGCACTGTAGGTGGCAGGTGATCTAAAAAATGTCGCACTTCCGTCATTTGCTATAGCCAAATCACAATCCTCAAAAGCCTGAGCCAGTGTTTTCCCTCTAGCATCATCTTTTGCACTCCCCCAGAGGCTGTGATGGGCGTTCCAGTCACCGCATAACACAATAGGATCTGGGCAGCGTTTGCAGAGTTCGGCAACCGTACTCGCAACAGTAGCCTTGCCCCTCCCCGGACGCACATAGGCCGAGCCGATGCATAGTGGATGTCCACCTACGACTACATGCGCTGCTATCAGTTCGAGATGTTCTGTGCACAGGTCACTTGTGTCAATCTTATGTTGGGGAAGCTTTTTTCGTATAAATAACGCCACAGATCCGTTGGGAAAACCTTTCATTGTGGGATTTTGGTAGCATGTGTATCCGGAAATACTATCATTATTTGGTAGTCCTGCTTCACTAAATGCTAAGATTGGTATTTGATAAGTTTGTAAATATAAGGACAGTGCCGCCAATCTTACTGGGAGGCTCGCACAGTTCCACTGCATTATTAATGGCACATGTCTTTGGTTAGGGGGCACTGTTGATTGATGTTTTGGATCCTGGGCCATAACTACATCCAGTTTCGGATCATATCAGTAATTGTCACTTCGAAAACCATGATTCCTTGTAGTACCATCTTGAGATGGCCTGGAGGTAGTTGGGCAATGAAGCCTCGTAAGGCAGAGAAAAGTAAACTTACTATGTCGTTGACATGTGATACCCCAGGCAGATCAGTTTCTCTCTTTGGTTGTGGTGGTGGGACATTTTCTGTCGCTCTACTGTAGAGGCGTCTACCCGTCGACGAAGAAGCCAGGTGAGCTTGGGACACGTTGGGGACTTGCGATTCTCTGGGTGGTAAGGGAGGAAACTCCTCCTCGAGTTGCGTCGGTTTCCCTGTTAGATTCTTACTGGCGCTGTTCGTTTTCCTATATTTTCGTCGCCCCTCCTGTGGTTTCATGCCAGATGTTGTTTGGCTGTCTGTAGGTTTTGATATGGCAACCGTTGCAACAGGTGATTTTTGCGATGCGGCCGTATCGTTGACCTCCACGGTCTCCACTGGCTTCAAAGCCTGCCGTGGTCCATTGACAAAAGCCTTGCTTCTTGCGAGTGCTCCGAGGCGCACTTTGCAGTTGACGTAGCTGGCAGGATGGTCCCCACCGCAGTTTGCACACTTCACGGGGTCTTCTCCTTTGCATTCTTTGGTTTCGTGTTGTCCTGCGCACTTTTTGCATTTGACAGCGTTCTTGCAGTATTTGGCTATGTGTCCGAGCGCCTGGCAGTTGAAACATCGGGAGGGGGCTTCAACATAATCACAGACCTCATGTATGGTGAACCCAAGGCTCACTCTCACTGGGCGCTCTGTGTTTGGCCGGAAAGTTAGAACAACTCGGTCAGTCGGTTTAGCCGCTTCGCCAACCTTTGCGCGACGTTGGTAGAGTCGGCGGGCTGCGATCACACCAGCCGGTTCCAGGAATTCCGTTAGCTCGCTGTCTGAGTACCAATCCGGTACCCCTGTCACCAGGCCGTTGTTCCGCATGTAGGTCTTCGGTATGGTTGCTTGGACCGCAACTCCACAGAGAGAACGAACCTTCAGCAGCTTGTTCACGGTAGCAGCGTCTGCAACATCTACAAGGAGACCTCCCCGAGCAGTAAAATGATGTCTCACAAGAGGGGCGTCTGCCGCTGCCGCTATTTCTTCGCTTAGTTTGAGCGGATTCTGTTTCTGGAGTCGTTGGTCATCGTTGACTGGCGTCAGTAAAACTGGCACACCGGTTGTTCGGTGACGTCGGTGTGTAACGAGTATGAATCCCTCCAGGTCACTTTTCTCGTCGTCGACGTGCATGGTAGAGTCTGATGTTGCTTCAGACGCTCCTATATCCTCCTCTTGGTCGTCATCGTCAGGTTCGTCATCATTTGCTCCTTTGCGTCGCTTGACACCCTTGACCGCTTGACCTGATGTTCCCTGTTGGCCTGGCTGGCCGGCTTGATCTTTCGCTAATGCCGCCGTTGAGGGGCCTGATTTTGGTCTTTCTTTTGATGAAGGCTCTCCATCGGAGTTTTCCATGATGGAAAATCCGGAAGCAGCTTGGTAGGACCCAGATTGAAAGGGTCCACGTGGCTGGCGGCCTTCAGGAGTTTGATTTGTTGGTCCGGGTATAACAGAGGCTTACTTCTTTTGTAGCAAAGGAACAGATCAGGCTCTAATCCAGAGGCGTCGGCAAGTTTTCAAAAATAATGTGGAACGCAGAAAAAGGATCGACCATCTACTAGGTGCTTCTTCTTTTTCACCCCTTCTCCTACTGACATGAATGAAAAGGCTCAAAGAAAAAAAAGAAAAAAAAGAGAGTAGGGGGTTCTGAGATGCCATCCCATCTGTCTGCTTAAAAAAAGAAAAAGAAGAAAACCACACATTCTCCTACTGACATGAATGAAAAGGCTCAAAGAAAAAGAAGAAAAAAAAAGAGTAGGGGGTTCTGAGATGCCATCCCATCTGTCTGCTTAAAAAAAGAAAAAGAAGAAAACCACACATTCTCCTACTGACATGAATGAAAAGGCTCGGCATGCTGCGGCTCGGCGTCTACGCAGACAAGCACCACCAGAGCTTCGCCCCAAGCAACATCATTCACCACGTGGAGATGCGGTCAATTTTTTTAATGTGTATTGGCTATTTGGTCTCTGGTGTGTAAAAATTTAAATTGTTCTCATTAACGGCAAAGGTGAAGAAGTTGAAGATTTGAGGAAGAAGAAATATAGAACTGAGTTGAAAGTCAGCGCTGCGAGTCTGTTTGCTTCTTGTGTGCATGTGAGTGTGACTGTTCATCCGCGCTGTTCCATCCAAGCATGAATTACCAACTTGCCCAAGCATCCACATTATCAAGCTTTCGCATTCATTCGAAAAGGGGCAAACACGTTCAGGCCGAGGTGACTTTAAACAGTTGAGCGTACTTCCAAAGAGCGGCGCTGCTCCAAAGGAATCTGCTACGTCATGACTACGTAGCAGATTCCACAACGTTGCTAGACTACCTCCCAAATAGGCTCCGCATGCATCCACCAGGTGCACATTGGAAGATCGTTTATTTAGCTTTAAAATTAGTTTTCTTGTGCCTTTCAACGAAAGACTGGTGTTTTTGAGGTTAGGGTGCAACATGCAACACATTCAAGCAAGAAAATGAGCGCTGAAATTTCGTTTCCCTACCCCTTTAATTTATACGTTTTGTGAACATATGCACAACTTATCGCCAGTGGCTATATTTTCTAAAATTTGGATTGATTCTGTTAATCTTGTGCTGGCAATAATGTTAAAGCAATTAATCATCGAAATACCCAAAAACCCATTAAAAGGCCCACAGTTCAATATTTCACATAACAATTATCTGAGCGAATGAATGATTAAATCTTTATTTAGCGAGCATCAGACACAGATGTTAGGGCACCCGCCCGGTGGAGGGCATCCTTAGTCCGGGATACCTAGAGTTCCTGTATAGGCTCCCTACGGGAGCCAGAGTTGCGCGTTTGATTCCACGTGCCGCGTGCCGCCCTCGCCGCTATTCGCCGAGATCCGATCACGTAAGGAGCCGTATCAAGTGTCGTGCAGCAAAGTAGACGTTGCACGCGCCCCGGCGTACGTACCCCTGCTTTTGAGCGCTCCGCGCGCCTCGAACGCGCGGCGCTGCTATTCGCCGAATTCAGTCACGTGAGGAGCTGAATCCACATGCCATGCATGAACGCGCAACTCTGGCTCCCGTAGGGAGCCTATACAGGAACTTTAGGGATAAACTGGTTGCGGCTGGCTATCCGGGCCCTCGTCACCAGGTCTTGCTGGATCCCAGGGTCCGGGCTGGTCAGACAGGCCATCCACTGCTTGTAGGATGGGGTGCGTTCGGGAGTGAGGTCCGGGGTTCGTTGGCATTCCCATACCTGATGGTAAAGGTTGCCGCGAGAAGGACAAAAATTACAGGTGGCGGGGTATTGAGCGGGATAGATGGCGTGAAGAAGGGTGCTGTGGGGATATGTGTTGGTCTGTCGTCTTCGGAGGGTGGTGGCTTCATCTCTTGATAGTCTTGGGTGCGGTGCCGGGTATTTTTTTTCGGTCGTGACGGTAGTAGGCTAGTATGTCGGCATACTTGATGAGCAGGTCGGTCGTGGGGTCAACAAGTGAGGTTGTTCCCTCTTTTGTAATGGCCCGGTGTGTATGCGCGCGGCAAGTGGCATGTACCGCCTCATTACCTTCGAGGTATTCGTGTCCGTGTACCCAGTCGATCTGTACTTCGGGGAGCCGGGGGATGGTCTTGAGGATGCGAAGCGCTGTTTTGGAGATGCGTCCCCCATAGATAATTGCGACAGGCTGCCTGGGAGTCTGTGAGCACTGTGATTATATTGTCGCCTGTCGTTGCGGTTAGGACAATGGCAATTTCCACGGCGGCTTCTGTAGATGTTGTGCGGACTGTGAGGGCGGTCATTTCTTGCCCTGCTGCATTGGTTCACATACAGCATGGGCTGGCTTATGCGGATACGGGGACGCGTCGGTGTATCTTGCAGTTGGGCTATCGCCGTATTTGGTGCTCATGGTTCGTGCTCTAGCGATGCGCCGAGCCTTATGGTAAACCGGATGCATGTTCTTCGGGATCTGGGCTACACGAATGGCTTTTCTTAGGTGCAGAGGTACACGTTCTTTGTGTTCTTGCAAGGGGGGTGTCGCGTAGCCTAACTTTCTCAGTGTGGCTCGTCCGGTAGATGTTAATTTAAGGCGTTCTAACTGGGAGATGTGATGTGCCTCTTGTATCTCTTCCCAGGTGTTGTGAATTCCTAGTCGCAACAAATTCTTCGTTGAAGTCTTGGGAGGTAGCCCTAAGGCGGTCTTGTATGCTTGGCGCAGGGCATTATTAAGTTTTGACTTTTCGGTTGTTTTGAGGGACAAATATTGCGTGCCATAGGCGACCCGGCTAATGAGTATGGCTTGTACAATTCGTAAGGTGTCAGATTCTTGCATGCCAAATCTACGCTGTGATGCACGATGTATTAGGTGCATGAGTTGGGAAAGTGTCCGTTGAAGCGATGCGACGGTGTGGAGACCCGATCCGTTTTTGGGGATCGTGAGGCCAAGAACACGGAGGTGGGGAACGCTGGGGACTAGTTTTCCTGCTATGGTGATCTCCAAATCTGGGATGCTTCGTTTACGTTGGTGCGCCGTCTTCGTGCACAGACTAAGGAGGGCGGATTTTTCCGGGGCACACTCAAGGCCCCTGGCGCTGAGATACCGATGTGTTTCTTCGATGGCGCTTTGCATGGAGTCCTGTTGCTCGCCCATGGATCCCGTAGGGGTCCATAGGGTGAGGTCATCCGCGTAGATTGCATGCCTTAGATGCGGGATATTTTGCAAAAGTGGGGGAAGGTCCTTCACAGCGATGTTAAATAGGAGCGGTGATATCACGGAGCCTTGAGGGGTGCCTTTTGGAGATGGTCTTAAATGTGTTCGAGCGGAGATGTCCGATGCCGATAGTTGCAGTACGACCGGTGAGGAAAGCCGTGATATCGTCGTAGATTTGTTGTCCGCAATCGAAAGAGGTTAGTCCTTAAAGGATGGCTTGGTGGGAGATGTTGTCAAAAGCACCCTTGATGTCCAGGGCAAGGATGCAACGCTTGTGTGTGCTGCTGAGCCGATCGATGATTTCTTCTTTTAGTTGCAAGATGACATCTTGGGTGGAGAGATGGGGTCGGAAGCCGTACATGGTGGTCGGGAAATGGCCGTTGTCTTCGATATATGGAGAGAGGCGGTTTTGCACCATATGTTCCAGGAGCTTTCCCACATATGACGTCAGGGAGATGGGTCGGAGGTTACCTGGAGCAAGCGGTTCTCCGGGTTTTGGTATTAGGGCGATGTCAGCATGCTTCCACTGAGGGGGGGGGGGGGGGCAGCTTGCCGGCAGTCCAATGCTCGTTAATATAATTTAGGAGGGTCTCCAACGCAGTGACGTCGAGGTTCCGGATCAACTTATTGTGAATTTTGTCTTTGCCTGGCGTGGTGTTCCTGGTTAAGTTGTGAACCGCTGCTTCCATCTCCACAAGCGAGAAGGGGGCGTCCATTTCGGGATTGGGAGTACCCATGTACGGTTGGCCGGGGGAAGGCTGAGTCTTGTCGCTCGTACCATGCCACGGTTTCTTGAGCTCCTCGAGGAGCTCTTCTTCTATGCCTTGGTAATTACGAATAAGCCGTCTGAGGTGATGGGCTGCGGCCGATCTGGATTCTTTGTTGCCCATAAGGGACCGAAGCAGGTGCCACGTGCGCCGGGTGCCGAGGGTACCTTGGAGCTTCGTGCAAAACTGCGACCAGTTCTGTTGGCTGAGGTGTTCGGCAGATGTTGCCGCTTCTTTTGTTATCTGGGCTATACAAAGGCGAAGCTTTCGATTGGTTCTCCGTATTTTCCAGCGTTTTGTTAGCCCTGGCCGGGCCTCCCATAGGTGTAAGAGGTGTGCGTCAATGGCGGGGCAGTCTTGGGTTAACGGTAATTCCTTGGTATGTTATTTAGCTGCCTCCAACATTTGTGCTGTCCATTCTTTAAAGGGGCGGTGCAACGATATTCAATTGGAATGTTTTTCACTTCACCCGAGCTTACTGGCACTAGTGGGACTCAAGGTTACCAGCACGCAACGACACTGGCCAAGAAACTCCTTCGTTGCGGTGTAATTTCAGAGACAAAAGCGACCATTTCCATTTAATCTCTCCTTCGCAAAATTTGATGACGTAAAGTGGGGATCGCAGAAGACCCATATGACGATATTTGAATGCTGTTCATAGATTGGACCCGAGCATTGCGTGGGCACTCGATTTAGGCTCGTGATAATTACTAGCTCGAGAAGCATTCGGCTAGTGGCCCGTGTCCAATCGCTGCAACGATGACAATAGCCGAGCCATAACAATGTCTGGAACTCAGCGCGTGTCCTGTGCTTTGCCAACCCCAGCGCGTGGCTATGATCAACATTGGCGGCATATAATCGGCTCCAGATCACGTGGCCGCTTGTTCTGGCTGCGAGTCGAGGGGGTGAACGCTGCTCGTTTTTCTTTAATTTTTTACTGGGACTTCTATTGCGTGGGGCGAAAAAAGAACGCGTGTTTCATAGCTCATTAAAGGGATACTGAACGAAAGAATTTAGTGTCCATAATAAGTGGCGCACGTTCTTTCCACGAGCCAGCAGCCGCCGGTGTGCGCGAGCACACGCAACAAAAATGACGTCAAAGACCTTCATTCGCCGTTAAGAGGACAGTGAAATGTATGGGCTTCAGGCCAAAGAAGAATAAAGACAAGTTTTTCTCTTAAACAGTGGTGTTTGGTGTGAAAGGTAAGCGATTAATTGGTCTAACAAGCACATAGCTTTCACTTGTAGAGATGAAAAGCCTGCGTTAATTCTCCTTTGGCCCGAAGCCGATGCATTTCACTGTCCTCTTAAGCGCGAATGGAGGCCTTTGACGTCATTTTTGTTGCGTGTGCTCGCGCACACCGGCGGCTGCTGGCTCGTGGAAAGAACGTGTGCCACTTATTATGGACACTAAATTCTTTGGTTCAGTATCCCTTTAAAGGGGTCATGAAACGATTTTCCTACTTCTTCCTCCTTAGTTTTAATCCTCAACTCAAATGCGGATTGTGAAATCACGTGGTCGTGACATTCCTTCGGCACCGGTGCGATGACTCCTAGGTTCCACCGTGCTTTTTATGCACACCATTGAACTTGTCGTTCCCCAAAGACAATAAGTTCCGTCAGGGCACTCATTGGCCACGAACGCGAATCCAAATAGTCGTCGACGGATTGATTGTGGACGAGCGCATACGTCCGAGTGACGCAGTTCTCGTGTCCAATGCGTGAGCTGGGCTCTGCTGACGTCAGTTTGGCGCCGGTGACGCGATTTTGGAACCGCGGATGTATCATAGTGAAAAGGCGGAGAGCTTTCGAAGGCAAGAAGGTACAAAATAGTCCGCTATATTTTCAAATGTTCGTACCGAAAAGCTGGCTTTTGACTTTCTAGCCTCTTTCTTTTGGCAAACTAAACGATATGCGCTTAGTAAAGTCCCTATTTAAAATCATTCATCCCAACCCAAAATTCGTTTCATGGCCCCTTTAACGTCAGGGATCCGTTCTAAGCGGTATTTGCGCAAAGTACAAAATTGTTGCATCGCCCCTTTAATCGCGTGGATGGGGCTCGTGGGTGTCGTTTCCCGGCATTTTTCCAATCCAAACACGCGCTTGTGGCCGGTGCCATTTTGAGCGTTCGTGCGTATGGCGCGTGCTTTGCTCGCTTTCCGAAGCGACGAACACGCACGTGCTGGGCTGTGAAGATCGCACGCTGGACTGTGATTTTGTAAACATTGGAAAGGTCTATTCTTTGTGCTGCGGCCTTATGATGGGAGAGCTGTAGCTGTATGATATAATGGTCACTTCCCAATGTTTCTGTGAGGCATTCCCAGGTTGGATATTTGAGTCCATATGTAAGCGTAAGGTCCGGAGTAGTGTCTCGTGAGACACCATTACCCATCCGCGTGGGGGCATTTGGGGTATTACACAAGTGAAGATTGTGTTGTCTAATGGCTTCATGGCGTTGCCGTCCTTTTTTGTTGTCCCTATGGTAACCCCAGATTGTGTGATGCGCGTTGAAATCACCAATGATCACCAGTCCGTGCCCTTTTTGTTCTTTGTCTAACGGTCTTGAAGATTCGGTCAATTTCGTTGAGGGGTGACGACGGGGACTATGTATGTTGAGGATGAAAAGGCTGGCTTGTGTCTTCTTTTTTTTGGGATGCGTTCTACGAAAATATAGTCCAAGGTTGTGGGGAGGGTGTGTGCCTGCGCTGTCTGACGTGTCTGGACCAAAGTGGCCGTTCGTGAGTCAACATCGGTGATAAGCGTGGTGAATCCCCTGAGCGTTATCTGATCTGTGCCAGTTTACTGAAGAGCGATGATGGTCGGCGAATGTATGTTTGCTAACAGTGTTAGTGAATTTTGCTTGCCGCGGTTTGAGCGACAATTCCCTTGCCAAATCATCAGTTGTGTTGGGGGAGACCCCTTAGGGTTCACCACTATGGTACGGTTCCCATTCATCGTCGGAGGGCGTAATTCTAGGTGGGTCACTGGGGACGGGTTGCTTGGTCTTCTTTCGCGTCTTGCGCTTGACTGCCTCGTTGGCTTCCTGCCTTTTTTCAATCGCATCGTTACGGCGCTCAATTGTTTGGCCAAGGACGTGAATTAATCTTTCGAGCCTTCCAATATCTTGTAGGGTTGGGAACACGGAGGGCTGTTGCGTTGGGTGCGGAGTGGGCGTTGCTTGCACAGCACTCTGCGCCGGTGCATTCGTGATTGTTTCTAAGTGGGTCATTAGCTCTTCTATGCGACGTTCTAACTTCTCGATGCGTTCCGCTTGCAGTTCAAGTTGTTTTCTTAGTTGCGCATTCTCCCGTTCTAGTGTTTTGATGCAGCTCTTTTTATCTTGCACAGAGGCTAACTGTGCGGGCAATGGGGGAAATCATTCGGGGCCGTTTCTGGGGAGCGATAATTGCGAACCAGCTTCCTTGTTGCGAAGGGGAGTGGCTTCGTTGAGTGTTGGCCTGCGCTTGTGGGGGAGGT
The DNA here is from genome assembly GCA_013358835.2 of Ixodes persulcatus. NCBI lineage: Eukaryota > Metazoa > Arthropoda > Arachnida > Ixodida > Ixodidae > Ixodes > Ixodes persulcatus. The sequence continues at coordinate 42,837 of JABSTQ010008959.1, forward strand.
GGTGGGTGAGCTGCTGGGACCTGGTGATGAGGCTGCCGCTGGAATGTCGGCGTAGTCCGAGCAAGGCGCTCCCGGACGTGCAGTGGCGGTGGTGGTGGGCGGAGCTTCTTACAGCAGTCTTTGCTAGCCGCCAGGTGGTCGAGTCCACACAGCTTACATTTTGGGGTGCACGTGTGTTCCGGCGCGGGGTTTCATTCATGACACCGCTCGCACACAGTCACCACCGGATTAGGGCAGATGTCCCGTCTGTGCCCAATGTCACCACAGAGCGAGCAACACTGGATGGAGTATCTGTATGGGCGGCAGCGAGTGTACAATCCGTGACCGTGGATGTAGAAAGGGACGTGCGGTCCTCAGATGTCACAACTGCAGATGTGGACTTTCCTAGTCCCGGAGAGGTAATGATGTTCGGGAGCTGCTCCGTGGTGGTTGCGGGGTCTAGACCGTGTGTGACTCCCCGTACTGTTCCGGAGAGAGGTTTAACGTACGGCGAGGTTTCATACGTTGCGTCCTCCAGTTGTAGCGACGTGACGTCGCTAAGAACGTCGGCGTAGGTGTCGTAGGGGGTGCTGGCCACGATGAGGTTCTGGAATGCTTGCACTTAATTACCACGCGTTGGTTGAAGGCTTTTTCGGGTATTCGGCTCTCTTTTTGTAGGCTCTGTAAGTTGTCGTCGCTCTAAGCCGCGATGCGTAGTTCGTCTCTCAAGCGGTATATGACTTTATAATCAGTTTCGGGGAGTCTGGGGGCTCGCGGAACAGGAGGAGAGCTGTTAGGCTTACCGGGCGCCGCCTGCGTGTTCATTGAAAAGGCTTGCTGCTTGACTTTACGTCTGTTGCTGAGCATTTGCTTCCACGGGCCGGAGTGGGATAACGTACAGCCACTTAGCTTATCGAATTCCATTGTGTCGTCGTTGGGGTTTGGCTCCATCACTGCTGGCGATTGATCGTTCGCGGGGGCTCCGGCATAGCAGCTGCAGCCGCAGCCGCCAGCGCCGTGGCGAGGTTAGGCCTAGGTTCTTAAGGCGGCTTGATCCGTTCTTAAAGTGCCATTTTTGGACGAATGGTCGGTCCGATTCCGATGAAATAGGTGTCAATCGATCGGTCTTGATGTTAGGCAGCCGGTGGTACTAATTCCCATGGCGATGTTACAAGGAAAACGCAAACTGCGGCCTTCAAGTTGGAGGCCCATGTGCCGTGCATCTTGGTGTCTGGCTCCTTTCGTCGTCTTCTCTATCTGAGCGAGAGAAGGCAACGAGTACAAACAAATATCAGTTCTGATTTTTCAACAAATGCAATAATATATGTTGCCACTATGGTGTATGAAAGACGCTGTCTTTAAAGGGACACTGAACTCATAAAAACATCTGGAAGTGCCTGGACGGGGCACGTATGCCACAAAACAAATTCTCCGCAAACACGTTTTTTAGCTTAATAATTACGCTGTGAGACGCACTTTGAGTTATGAAAGAATCTAAAACTAACACCTATACCGAGAAATTAAATGAAAAATAGAGGTTAGTGTCGGTTTCGTTCCAGAAATAAAACGTACCTCCTGGCGTAAATATTACGCTAAATATCGTTTTTGTTTTCACGATAAAAAGGTGACCTGCGCTCATAACACCCTAGCTTCATCGTATAAGCAAGAATAATTTGTGTCGCTCAGTGAAGCCAGCATAGACAGGTACATCATCTCCGACCCTCACTAAAACAGCCATTTTAGAAACCCAGTGCCGCCACCTATTGTGAATTGAAGTCGCGATATTCTTTTGCTCTCGCCGAATGTCTGGGGTCTGCCGATGTTCACCTTCAATACACGAGAGAAACGTTCCCGAAACTTCTCCCCGTAATAGCAGCAGCGTCGCGTGGCACAACGAGAGGCACTCGGCCGCCCCTCCACCGGGACTCAATCTACAGTGTTAATTGTTTTCTTCTTATATTTTTTTTAAAATTTGACAAAACAACTAAAAATGCAAAAAAAATTGCGTTTTTTTTTTTTTTTTTTTTTTTTTGGGGGGGGGGGGGGGGGGTTATTTGATATACCGGAACTTGCGCTAGCGTTTTTATGATCCTGGGTCCATTGGGGCTACTGGATAAAACGCGTAACTGTTTAACAATTAGCTAATTAACTACAACGTTTCAATTAAGTGTTTTATTTTTCAATGCATAATAGTACAGCGAGAATTCACACTTTCGCTGATTATAGTGTAGCCGTGATGCGAAACCTAAATTAAAAGCGAAACCAGAAGCGAAAAGCTTGTATCGCGAAAAGGCGCGGAGGCGGGGGGGGGGGGAAGTTTACTGGATGTGCCGCAGTCTTCGCAATTTAAGAAGGAGCAGACTAAAGAGGAGAGAGCTGAACAGAAGCGACGACGTGCTGAGTATCACCCTGCCAATGGGTCGCCAGAGGTGAGAAAACGACGTTTGATTATTGACGGCGTGCGCGAACTACATAAGGCGCTTTTCTAGCTATCATCATCATCGTTTGTGACGTCGCGGGTAGGACAGACCGCGCAGATCTTGGATCCCTCTGCTCGTCAGCTCACTTGACGCGCCGTTTGCTTAACGCGCGGAAAAGGCTGTTTCACGTGTTGTGTTTATTTGGTGAAGTGATATTTGCATTAGGATGTTTACCAGATACTGAAACGTGGCAAGCGTAGTCGTTCTCACAATTTTTGGCGCTGAGTTGTCGAAGCGCTCGAATGGTGGTGTGCTCTTCTCTATCCCAGTACAAAAATCTGGGTAAGGAAATTAGGAGATTCAGCGCTTACCCCATTATAACATCTACCACGGCGAATAGGGCGTATTTTCTTATTATGATTCGGACAAAATAAAACTGAGATAGAAATGTCTTATCAAATTGAAAATAGCCAAACGAAATTCGAGAACCTTTCGCATGTGTAGTAAACATTGGAGTGAAAGCGACTCCGTGTATCCTGTTGGTTACAATGTGTTCTGCGGGCGCTGGTCCCTTATTATTTTCAAATTTATTCCTTTTGAAGCTTTCAACCGGTAGACAAATATTTTCTCAAAATAACCGGCAGGAAGAAGCGGTGACTGGCTTTCGGAATCGTTTCATCTAGGTAAATTCCTGCGTATTCACCAGGTGGACACGAAACGTGCGAGGCCTTTTCGCAATCGAGGTCTATTAAATCTAGCAAGTCGGTGACACTTCAGCGTCCCCCAAAAATGCGGCATACACCTGCTATGAATTACTATTTTGTATGTTTTATTTAGTGGACCCAAAGAATTGCGCATACTGCGTGATGTGCTTCTCTTTGAGGTAGTTTCAATTTGTAAACATTTCTTAGCTAAATTTGTATGGAACAAATTAATCAATCGCCTGAATTTGCCGGGCCATGGCCGACAATTCATGAAATTTTCTGCTTTTATTTCTAGAAGAAGTCGCAATATGACAAACCTCTTACCCAAGTATTCGATGCGGGAGGAGCTACGCGTCACTGGCTGACGAGCATCTGCTCGCCAGCAACTGTCGAGTCACACTTGGATAGAAGCGTGGGTATCGGCAAGCTCAATGTAGCTAAAACAAGTGTGCGGCGCTTTCCTACACGTCTGTGCGCGCGTGCACAGATAAGATGACAGCACGTCATTTATTCTGATGAATCCAAAACCTGTTTCACAGATCCAAATATCCGAAAAAAACGCACGCCGCGCAAGCTGTAATGTGAAGCTAAAAGCTTGTTTTTGGACATTTTTTTTAAACTTTGTTTTATATACATAGAATGCAACTTCAAGTCCGCCAGTATTCATTAGAAAGATCACTCACAAAAACGTCGTTCGCGTTTCTTTAATAAATAAACTGTTTTTAAAAGGGCATAAAGGCGAACTAACATAGCCATTTCGTGCAATTACATAGCGCGCCGTTTGCACGAATCCTACCTGCTCCGTCACAGGGGAGCGCCCGCGAGGTGGCGCCAGCAAACCTTCTCGTCTCTAATAGGGGTAGAGACGCAAGGCGGGCTAACTCTGCTAATCAGTGCTATAGCATTTTGACTTTGTCTGCCCAGCACCTTGTTTTTGAAAACTCTTCTTTTGGTATTTCACTATTTGTGAAAATGAATTACACGCAAAGTTTTAATCAGGCACCCTCATAAAAGCATGCTCGTAGCTCAAGTGAGATCCTTGAGGACTGAAGTGGAGAAAGTTCAGTTTGATGTGAATAGCAGTTGAACAAGGGTCAGTTAGTTTTGAGGGAAAGGATAGTTTTTTTCCGAAGCTGAAGCACTTCTGCAGTAGTTAGAGCCGCGAAGAAATCGAAAGGAAATCAAGTTAATAATCCCGAACCCTGACACGAAATTGGTCCTTTGGAACCCAGTGAGGTAACGCAAACTAGCTCGGAGACGCCGATACGAGTCCCAGAAAGAATTTCACTATTATTTTTTTTTTTTTTCTGTTGCGAGATTTAGCTTTTGGAATGGTTTCGCCGGTGCGGCTCTTGCTTTGCCCGGTGGGCTTGCGTTGGCCCTTCAAAATTCAAGTGAAGGAGTGTGATTTTCGTGCCGGAGCGTACCCACATCCACAACAGGTCTCCAAGGTGAACAACGCCTAGTCAATGGACTAGTGTACGCAAGTGTAGTGGCAAAACGGATCCGTCAACTTGAGACGAGCATTGGCTCAAAAACTAGTTGCCCATATGAGAGTTCCCCCGAATGCGACTATAAAGTTCTATCGAACACACACGGTATAGCGTTTGTTTTTAAGAATGACACTGAGCAAGGCTAAAGCAATCAATGACGACAGCTTTGTGCAGGCGTCTCATATTCAGACATCTACGTGCGATTTCCCTGAGGCATGCACTGTTCATTTTCGGGTTCAGAACCTGCATCTGGAGGAGCTTGCGGAAAGTGCCAGGTTGTTTTCGTGGCATTCTTACTCGTCTTAGTTCTCCGGTAGCACTTTATGCGGCTTTCATAGCATTTTTGTAACTCACGCCCTTCAGTTCCGTGAATTCAAGATCTTGATCGACCACCACTTGCTCATTGAAAATTAAAAAAATAAATAAAAAAATAAAAAAATCACTTATAACTTTATAAGAAGGTAGCGGTTAGTTCTGAAACTTTGGAATCTTCTTCGGACCGCTAGCACTTTAATTTGGATGTGAAAAAAACGTTTGACGACGCGCAAATCATTTTTCGATTAATATTTGTTTTAGCACGCCACAGGAAGGGACGGCGTACATGGCTTCTTGAAGTTGGATTTACTTGAATGATCAAACTAACGAGAATATTGTCCAGAATATTCTTCTGTTGTGTCGAAACATTGCAACGTCGACTCCCGTCAAAACATCTGAAAAGTCATTGTTTGAAAAGGAATTGTGACGGGCGTGTCTACTTCGCATGCATCAGCGTCAGTTGCCCGAGGTGCGTCCGTGCAGCGGGAGGGTTGGGCCAACGCCACCTAGAAAGATCAAAGCCCTCGCCCTAGCCTTTTGACGTCATCACAGTGAGACATCTGGCGCCATCCGAATGTGATGATGACGTTACGTGGAGGCACAAGAGACTGTTCACAGAGTTTGAGTATTCTGGGTGGTGTTGGTTGAGCAGAGGGAGGGCTAGGTGGTGTTGGTTGGGCAGAGGGAGGGGAATGAGCCTTGCGTCGAAATGACAAGATGCAGGATGTTTTTGTTTTTAAATTTACAAATGTTTATTTACAAAAAAAAAGAAACGTGAAAGTTGCATTATTTTGGTTTGTGCAGGTGAGCTCCGGCCATGCAAACATTACATGCAAACATAAGAGAGGGATAGTCGTCACGATTAAATGAATAAGTGAAAAAGTGGCAGCGACGTTTATATCTAATATTATTTAGGAGACATTAAGCCGCCGCTTCGGAGAGTGAAAAAGACCTTTCTTTTATAAATTTTCCCTCTACATTGAGCGGGGAAAACTGGTTGGTCGCGTGGCGTAAATTTCCGCACTAAATTTAGAGGGGAAAGTAAATTGTTTTATAGGTCAGGTAGTTAAATTTTCCCTATGGGTTTAGTAGGGTCATTGCATTGATCTATGTGTCACGTGTTTTCAGGTCACGTGACGTGAATTTTTTGCTAAATTTAGCGGGGAGGCTATTGCCGCGCGCGGGCCGAGCAAACAACGCTCGGCCGCAGACTTCTAGAAGGTTCGTGTTTATTAAGGGGAAATCCTTATATGTCTCATCGTTCAGTCGACTTGAAAAGTGCTTAAGCGAAACACGTCGGAGACACGAAAGGTACCACACCGTTTACGTGACCACTCCGTGGATGACTAAGCGAATTAAGATGATGACTCCGCACATTGCGACGGATGACCCAGCCATTGAGGAGGATGGCTTAATCACATTAAGAGGATGACTCCTCACATTAAGAAGGATGACTCAGCACTAAGTTCGCTCCTTTACCCTGCTTTACCCCTACTCCGACGCTCCGAGTCTCATACTCCGAGCACGGCAACTAAGTGGCGCATGGCGTACAGGAGAGCGACACACCGAACTATTAACGAGCCCAGACGAGCTCCTTCCGACCGTACGGTAACAACGAACCCGGGATCTTGTGGATACGGGTGGCAGAAGCCGAAATTATTTCGAAGATAAATTAATTAGGCCGGTGGGAAGCGGCAGAATGTAATGTAAAAGAGACGGAGACGTTATGAAGTTTCTACGAACGTTATAATACTCCTGAAAGGTTTGAAGGACTTGCTTCGAGCACACATGTGGAAAGTTACCTTGGCCGATCTATTTACTGACCATGCATGCTGTTCAGATTTAAATTAAAGACAGCATTCTTGAGCCCGCTTGACGACGCAAGAAACCCTCAAACTTGTCAGATATTTCGTGGTTCCGTCTTGCTGTGCGAGACGGAAGCTGTCGGTGTGCTACGCCGATACCGGCACACCGTCGTTCAGTAGATAGCACGTCAATTCGTTTTCAGGCGAGATGCATGAACAAACCTTTTCCGCAACGCTAACTGATATGTTTCGGCTTTCCAATCAAAGTATCTTGATTCCCTGGACTAATCAATCTAAAAAGGGCAACGGTCCAACTGTCTTGTCATCTCAACTTTTCTGTCGCTGTGCTGTCGGCACGCTACCGTTCGATGGATGCATTTATTTTCAGGCGAGATGCATGAACAAACCTTTCCCACAACGCTAACTGATGTTTCGGCTTTCAATCTGTTACGACGTGGTAGAGCCCGTCGCAAGTAAGACAGGCGTCCGGTGGTGCCTGAACGACTCCGAGGTTTATCTCTGCTCTGAAGAAGACGAGGTTCGAACGCCACGTGCCAAAGCTAAAAACCACACTACAAAAGAAAAGGAAATTATACGCACGTGCTTTGGCACGTGACGAACGCGATTAAAAAAATACACAACATAAATGTTCGTAGAAAACAATAACATGTGGCTGCGTTTTCTACAATTCTCTCTTCTTTAGAAGTGAAACCTGTCGACGGGCTTTCGGGTCCTGCTTGAACGCCGCTGCGTCGCTTCTTCCTGGTGTTCCACTGGGATTGCCGTCGCGTCTGGATGGTGGCTTTCATCGTTTGTGATCGAGGAAGGTGATGATGTGGTCGGAGGCCGCGTACCTGCCTGCTGGTCTAGCAGGTGATCCTCTTCCGGTATCCTTCTCCGTACTTGGTCAGCGTGGCGATGTACCACCTTTGATGGCGTTGAGACAGTCAGCATTCGCTATCCAGAGGTGGACTTGACTTGACCAGGCGTCCAGTTGTCCCCATCCCCGTAGTTGCTAAAATACACAGGATCCCCAGGAGCAAAATTCCATCCGGGATCATCATTCCTAGCTTCCCGTGCAACCGATGGAAAGCAGGTGTCAATCCTCGATCGAATTTAATAGCCCAGCAGGACTTCCGACGGGGATCTTCCGGAGGCTTGTGGAGTTCTTTTGTAATTAAACAGCATCCGAACAAGGTTAGTTTCGAAGTTCTCACCTCGCATCTTCTTAATACCGTCTTTGACGGTGCGCACGGCCCTTTCTGCCAAACCGTTCGATTGCGGGTGGAAGGGAGCGGTTCGAAGATGCGAAATGTTGTTCATCGTGACAAACGTCTTAAACTCCTGACTTGTGAACTGAGTTCCGTTATCAGACACCAATGTGCGCGGAATTCCAAATCGACTGAACAACATACGTAACGTTACTATCGTTGATTGGGTGATCGCGTGGGACAATGGTACGGCTTCGATTCATTTGCTGTGTGAATCGACAACAATTAGTACCATTTTTCCCTTTATTGGCCCAGCAAAATCAATGTGTATTCTTGACCAATTTCCCTGTTCTCGGGCCAATTAACTGGCTCTTTCGCACTTGGCATAGGCGTAGCTTGAACACATTCCCTGCAAGCTGCCGCCTGGCTTTCAATTGCCCTGTCAAGACCAGGCGACCAGAACTTTGACCGCGCGACCGCTTTCATTGAGGATGCTCCCTGGTGGGTTTCATGAAGCAGGTTTATCAGTCGTTTCCTCGCCTTCGCTGGAATCACGACCCGGTGACCCCAGTACACGAGGTCCTGTGCTACTGAGAGCTCGAGCTTCTTGTCATAGAATGGTTGTAATTCGACTTCTAGGTGCTTTCGGCTCGTTGGCCATCCATCTAGGATGTATCTTTTAACGTTTAGGAGCACGTCGTCGCCGGCAGTCAGATCTTTCAGCTCTGGTGGTTACGGTCCCTTCGTCAAAATTATGCAGTGCTAAGACATACTCGGAAGCTCCATTGAGCTGCATGATTCCTTAGACGTCGGTAGCGGTAACCGGCTTAAGGCGTCTGCGTTGAACATCAGTTTACCAGGCTGGTAGTGCCAGCTTGTACTGGTAGCCCCCAAGCAGCAGTGCCCAACGCTGGATCCTTGCAGCAGCCATGGCGGGGGTCGGCCGGCCCGGCTTTAGCAATTCCCAGGAGTGGCTGGTGGTCGGTCACCAGGGTAAACTCTCTGCCCAAAAGGTAATCGCGGAACTTGGTCCCACCAAAAATTAGCGCGAGTGCCTCGCGTTCCAACTGGGAGTAATGTTCTTTCCGCAGCAGTTAAGGTACGTGAGCGGGAACCGAATCGGCCTGTCCTCCTTTCCTACACTGGTGAAAAAACACGACCCCAACACCGTGCGGTGATGCGTCACACTCCAAGCGCAGTTCTTTCGCTGGGTCGAAATGTATCAACACGTTTCCTGTTGTTAAAGCTTTCCTTGCTTTGATAAATGCCTCGTCCTGTGCCGGGCCCCACACCCAACGACAACCCTTCTCTAAAAGTTGGTACAGCGGCGATAGCAGTGTGGACATTTGTGGTAGAAATCTGCTGTTGAAGGTCAACATGCCGATAAATGAGCGCAGTTCACTCACGTTTTTCGGACACGGTGCCCCAGCGATGGCCTCAAGGTTCTTTTCTGTTGGGTGCAGTCCCTCTCCGTCAATTTGATGGCCAAGGTAGGTGACCGATTCCTGGCTGAATCTGCACTTGTCCTTGCGCAACTTCACCCCGTGCTCTCGGAATCGCTGCAAAAGACATTTCAGTTTTGTTCCATCGTTAGAGCTTTGTTCCGAAAGTATGACGTCATCCAAGTAGGCTTGCACACCTGGAAGGCCTTGGAGGACATATTCTATCTTGCGTTGAAAGATTGCGGGCGCTGAGGCTATTCCAAATGGTAATCGGTTATAGCAAAAGAGGCCACGATGCGTGTTGATAACCGCAAGCTTCCGCGATTCCTCATCGAGAGGCACTTGGTTATACGCGTCCCGCAAGTCTAGTGTGCTGAAACGGTCACCGCCATTCAGACAAGCGAACATGTTCTCGATAACCGGAAGCGGGTACTGTTCTAACGCACAGACAGGATTCAGTGTCACCTTAAAATCCCCACAAATACGTACAGTCCCATCTTTTTTTAGAACCGGCACAATGGGCGTAGCCCATTCAGAGTATGCTACTGGAGAAATAATGCCGGCGTGTTCTAGCCTATCCAACTCCAGGGATACTTTCTCTCGTAAGGCAAACGGAATAGATCTTGCCTTGCAAAACTTTGGAGTTGCTCCATCCTTGAGGTACAGATGCGCTGGTGGTCCCTGAATGAGTTCAAGCTCTGGAGAGAAGAGGTCTTTGTACTCGTCCAGTAGACTCTGGAGACCTTGCTGCTGGCCACAGGGAGATTTCGGGATTGCTGTCAGGCTCAAAACAGGAACGTCACGTTGATTGAATTTCTGAATCAAGTCTCTTCCGCACAAACATGGACCTCGGCAATCCACGACGGTTAATGTACCTTGTACGATCGTCGACTGGCATACCACTTTCATGGTTAACTCTCCGATAACTGGAATTGATCCCATGTAGCAACCCAACTTCACTTGAGGCTTTTGAAGCCTTGCCCAAGTTTTGCGATGCCTTTCGTACATTTCTCTCGTTATGACGCAGGCAGGTGACCCCGAGTTCAATTTCCATGACCAGATCAATTCCACCCCACGTAAACGTGCGTCGCACTGGCGGCACAAGCGTCCTTTCTTTTAGGGTTACCAGATTCCAAATCTGTGTGGTCAGGCTGTCGTCATCTTCGTCCAGGGACTCTACTGCTCGTAGTTGGTTGTTTTGTCCCCTGGCGCTTTTAGGGTTACGACACTTGCGAGCCAAATGCCCTTGCTTGCCACACTGGAAACATTTTGCTTTCTGCAATTTACAGTTGCTACTGCTGTGAGTGGCATTACCGCAGCGTTCACAGCCTACTGGTGAATGCAGCGATGTGCTGGCAGCGGGAGGCATCCTCTGCTGACCCTTCAGTGTGTTTACTTCGGATGGCCCACTTTCCCGCGACATTTTTTGTGCGTCGGCTTCTGCAGTTTCTGCTGCCACGGCTACTGCTTCGGCGTCCTGCAAGCGCAGCTCTCGTTTGGCCAGCAACTGTTTCTGCAGATTCTTTGATCTGACGCCGCAAACTATTCGGTCTCGTAACATCCTGTCCAATGTCGTCCCGAAGTTGCAGTTATTAGCAATTCTTCTTATTTCCACGATGAATGCGTGCACTGATTCTCCTTCCTCTTGGCATCGATTGAAAAACTTGAAACTCTCCAAAATTTCATTTGGTTTCGGGTCGTAGTAATCGCTCAGAGCACGGACCGCTTCGTCGTACGTTAGCGAATTTGGCTTCCTGGGCGCCACCCTTCCGCAAAGCACTTGTATCGTACTTGTTCCCAGCGCTGACACCAGCAGAGCCCTTTTCTTAGCATCATCCACCACATCGTGACCTTCAAAATATGACTCTATCTTCACGAGGTAAGCGTTCCACTTACATTGTTCGCCGTCAAATTGCGGCAGATGGTGGGCCATGCTTGGAGCGTTGCCGGTTATCCTTGGAAACCCTGCGTCACCAGATACCGTCCCTGCCGTTGTCTGTTCATCACCCGCCTCTTGGTTCATGTGCTTGAAACTCGTCGCCACTGTTACGGCGTGGCAGGACCCGTCGCGAGTAAGACAGGCGTCCGGTGGTGGCTGAACGACTCCGAGGTTTATCTCTGCTCTGAAGAAGACGAGGTTCGAACGCCACGTGCCAAAGCAAAAAAAAACACACACTATCAAAAGAAAAATAAAATATACGCACGTGCTTTGGCACGTGATGAACATTATTACAAAATACACCAAAAAAATGTTCGTAGAAAACAATAACATGTGGCTGCGTTTTCTACATAAGCGGATGATGCGAGGTCTGTATATTCGGGGGATCAGTACGACGCGACGTAGGAATGGAACACAAGAGCTATACGTAAGCGTTTATTTCTAATAACTCAGATTCAGTCAATCTGTGGGCGGTACACAATTGGCTTTAAAGCCCTTTGGTGTATAGAATTTTCTCGAGGCATCTGAGTGGGTTGGAGCTTTGTTCTGAATGCAGGTTCTTGGTCACCATCGAACTGAAAGTGATCGAGAAAGAACTCACACTGAACAATTCCTCGCGTGCCGTTGACTTGCGAAAGTGACGGTGCCGTTACAAGTTCATCTCCGCCATCGATATGGCAAAACCTAAACTGCTTTACGAACCACCAGATGGCACTGAATTTCGGAAAGGGTGTGTTACAACTGCCAGGAAGGCTCTCGAAAAAGACAAAGATCTGCACAACAGGACCGCCCTTAGTGTGGAGGAACTGTGCCGCCTCCTTGAGTTCTGCCTTAGAAACACCCATACTTTAGCGTCAAGGGAGAGTATTTTAAAAAAGCCAGCGGAACCGCCATGGGCGCATCCTTCTCCTTTACCACGGCGGGAGGCCCTCCGGCTTGTCTGCAGGTCCCGAATGGGTTGGGTGGTAAATGATTGCCTCCGGTTTCGTTGGGGGTTGTGGAAAGAAGATGTCTCCCAATTTGTTGAGAATTTCTTCCGTTTTTTCATTGGAGAGGAGTGCGATGACCGGAACAGGGCTGACTCCTTTCTTTTTTCCTGACATGGATTTGAAGGTCTTCCACACGTCTCTAAGGTTGGTTTTTTCGTCGAAGGACTCGCAATACCCTAGCCATCTGTCGATGGATAATACGTTTGCGTATTTGCTTGCTTCTTCCGTTCGACGGTTGACCTTGTCTAGGTGTTTCTTCTGTTTCCCTTGTCGGTATTTTTCTAAGGCTCTGGTCCTTTTGTCCCATAACGCGAGGAGATGGTAGTCTGGTTCTGGCGTGCCTTCAGAGACTTGCCTTATTTCTGTGGCAATCTTTGTAGCTGTTGCGAGTAGTGCGGTGATTTGACATGGTTCCAGGGCATCTCCTTGTTCTTTGAGATTTTGCCTATATTTGTCCCAGATTATTGTTCTCGTTGGTCTTTTTTGCTTGAGATTATTGCCTCCAATGGCGACTTCCATAATGATGGGAAAGTGGTCGCTGCCCGAAGCGTCCTGCGCCATATCCCAGCTTATCTTGCGAGCTGTTATCGGCGTGGCTAGGGTGACGTCGATTATGGTGTCTACCTGACAGCTAGTTAGCGAGTGTCTCGTTGGTCTAGTAACATCATTGATGAGTTCGAGACCTCCGGCTTCTATTGCTTCCATAAGTTCTTTGGTCCTGCGGTTTTGCTGTAGATTAGCCCAGTCCTCGATTCTGGCATTAAGATCCCCTCCCATGATGAAGTAATCGTCTGGATATTGATCTTTGAGATAATTAAGCCATGAGTGATCATATGGTTTCGAGGGACAGGCGTATGCAGATGCAATCGTTAGTCTTCTTTGAGTTGTCTGAAATGCGATTCGTACTGCTACCACCTCTTGGTAGTCAGTGCACCAGTTGTCTGTATTAATGACAATGAATGCTAACTTTTGACTGACAAACACGTTAACCTGAGTCTTGACCTCCTCTTCCCCATCATCGTTACGTCGCCCCGCAGGAGCGGTGCGTTTTATTGCTGGGTTCGCTATCTTGTGGTAGCCAGAGAGGTCAATTTCATCAGTGCGTATTTCTTGTAAGAGTAATATGTCGAACTTGTACTCCTCTATTCTCTTAAGTAGTTCGGCTTTCCTTCTCGAGAGGCTGCGACAGTTCCATTGTAGAACTCTCAGAGGTGCTTCTTCTGTTCTTTTAGTGGGCATGTTGGGGTAGTGTCGTATTCATCCCTAACCTATGCATTACGAACTGTTGAAACTGCTGTGTTTCTTGCATCTGCTGTTGCATCAGCTGTATCTGTCGGAGGACGGTTTCCCAATCACTTGGGCTTGCGTTCTGTGTAGGGGTAAGTTGTGGTTGGGGTTCCTCTTCTGTTGGTGGTACGCAGCAGACAATCTCCTGCCTGGAGGTGTCGCGTTCTTGTTCTTTCCCTTCGCGGGCTGCCTTGCGCGCTTCCATAGTTTCCTGAATGCGTTTTGTTATGACTGCCTTTCTCGCTTCCCTCTTTTTATTGTCTTCTTCTTCTTTTCTTTTGTACTTAGCAAGTTCCGCTTCAAGTTGAAGAATCATAGACTTGCCTGATTTGGCCTCTGCTTCAATGGCTCGGATTTCCTCTTGCCATGATTTTAGTTCGTCGTTTTCATCTCTGTGGTATCCCTTCTTGTTTCGGCGGTGTAGGGCACGTGCGTAGTCGCCAGGCCTCCTGCTGCTGCTACGGCGGTGCACTGAAGCCGACCGATTGTGAGACACCTTCTTTGGTTTGTGTGAGAGGCTTCTTGATGTTTCTCGAGCCTACGGCTGCTGCGATGCGCGGCTCGCGCTCCTGCTTCTTCCTCTGCCTGGAGTAGAATTTTGCAGTTCAGGGTATTCTGTTATTGTGACTTCCAGGGGTCGATTTACAGCTGCGGCTCCACCTTTTCCTCTTGTCCCCTGGCTGCCATTGCTTTTCATTCCTTTGGCTTTTGCTTGAAGTAGCCTGTTGGCTTTCAGGCGTGCCGGGCAGTTGGGGTCTGTTGCTATGTGGGCGGACGAGCGGCAGTTGGCACAATACTTGCGTTCGAATACGTGTCTTTCAAGGTAATGCACCCGCAGTCTTCACACCTTGCTTTTCGTGTGCATACATTTTCTTTGTGTCCCAGGCCTTGGCATCTTCGGCACTCCATGGTCATCGGTATGTAGAGAGTTACTCTTCTAACCATCCCATGATAGAGAACTTGCCGTGCTGGCCTTGTTCCAGAGAAGGTGACGAGCGCTAAACCTCGACTTCCAAGAGGTCTTGCGTGCAAACCTTCGTGCGTTCTGCAGACGATTGTTTCAAGAAGTTCTTGCGGTGATTCCGTCGGGTCGGTCTCGTGGACCACACCTCGGCAGGTATTTTCAAGCATCGTTTCGTGAGCCACTACCTCCACAGTTTTGTCGGGGGCTCTGATGGACGTTATTGCCAGTAGCGGTGCCACAAGTTTTCTGTCGTATACTTTGACGGATATTGTATTCACCGCCTTATTGGAGCGAATCGATGGTCTTTGTGATGGCTTGCATGTTTTGGGATTTAAGCCTAGCTTCGGGTAGAAATTTCTTTCTACCACAGCTGCCGGTATTCCCGCTAGATCGTAAGGTTCCTTCGAGCGATATACAACGTTGAAAGAATCGTTTTTTTGCTTCAGTTGAGGGTTAGTTGCCGTCGCTTCTAGAAAACTTGAGAGATTTCTGCTCGCCTCTTGTTTCTTGCGCCTACCGTAGACAACTGTTTGCCAGTTTATGGGATGCTCGGCGTCGTTGGTTTCTTCTTCGGCTCTTGAATTGCAAATATCCATGATGTTGTCGCTCCTTAGTTTCGAACATGCAGACTGATTCGTGCAAATGCTGCTCGTGCTCGGTCGTTTCGATCTCTTCGAGGCGGTGTCTTCTTGGTCGTCAGCTGCCAGTTTGGTGTCCGCTCCACGTCGGCGGTGGTGCTTAACCGTCAGCTGACTCTGCAATGCCGGTTTCATGTACCGGTGTTCGGCAAAAATCACCGATGCTTCTTCGTTAGCTTCAGGAATGTTGTGTACGATTCCTTGGTCAGGGTAGGCTTCGGAAGGTTGAACGAGTACAGTCTGGTTTGGTGCCGAGGCCGCGGGGCTCGGTGAGGCCATGCCGCGCCAAGCCCTACCTTAGGCTTAGCTTTCAGCTCGCCTGCCGTTCTCAAAAGGGGGTCGAAAAACAAAGAAAATCCGTCTTCTCTGTGAGAGTACTCACTTGGCTTGTTCCTTGGGTGGTTAGGAACATCAAGAAATCATTCCCGTGTCGAAATGATCCTTTGGCATGTAAAAAGACGAGCGTGCTCGTCGGAGTTCGGAAAAAACACGATCGCTTGCCACGGCAGATTGCGCGTGATCCTCTGAGGAAGAGGCCCTGCAGTCATTTGCCACTGCGCCCAAAATATTTGTGCGCTATGTAGACGACTGCTTCTGCATCCTTAAAACGATCTGAAGTGGGCAGATTCCTCTCAGACCTCAACTCCATCGATCCGCCTATGCAATTCACAGCGGAACTTGAAAAAGACAATTCCTTGCCTTTTCTCGACGTGCTCGTCAGAAGAGAAAAGGAAGAGTTGAAGTTTTCAGTCTACAGGAAGCCCATGCATACTGGACGTTATCTCCAGTTTGATTCCAATCACCCAGTCTGCCACAAAGCATCGGTGGCTAGGACACTGCTGTCTTGGGCGAAGACTATATGCTCGCCTGAGGCTGACAGAATAAAGTGGGAAAAAACCGTCGTGCTGGTCTCAAAACGAACGGATACACGAGCACCTTTATCCAACGCGTTGCCCGTCGTCAAGCTCGAGACCACGGACACCAGCAACCACAAGTCTTTACGCAGCCACGCTCAACCTCGCGCATCTGCGTACTACATCAGAGGAACAAGCGACGCGCTTGCACGCGTGCTAGCCAAGGAAGGAATCAGCGTGGCCCACAAGCCAATGTCCACGCTTGGGTCACTCATGCCCTGCCCAAAAAGTCGCCCTCCGAAAGAAAAAAACGCAGGGCGTGGTTTATAAGATCCCTTGTGCAGATTTTTCAGCCACTTACATCGGCGAGACAAAGAACTTTGATAAAAGATTACGCCAACACAAAAACGACGTTCGCAAGCTCGACCACGACCACTTTACTACAACGCAGTCGCTGAGCACTGCGAAGTCAAAGACCACCGGATTGATTTCGACAACACCAGCATTATCGACGCAGAGACTAACAACCAGCATAGGCTTTTCATAGAGTCCTGACACATTCAAACGACGCCAGGCATCATAAATAGGTGCCTTGGTGCTTTACCAACAGTGTATGTGAACGGGCTTCGCCATATTCGTGAAAGAAGAAGATCGAGAAATGCGCCACATCCCTGAGAGAAGAAAAAGACCGAAAAACGCCGCTCTTCAACGGCCACATTCGCCCCTGACGAAGAACCAAGACGGTTCGAAACGTAGGCCTCCTACATGTTTAGGAATTTGTTGGTTGCCATATTTCAATAATTGTGTTTCACAACCAGAGAGATTTCTCTCGAATGTTTAGTTTCAAGAAAGGATATAGGCAGCAATAGCACCAGGTCTAAAGACAACCATTGGACAAGCAAGAAAATCATATAGAGCAGACATACAGGGGGCAATATGGCACTAGGGGCACCCTATGCAAAGTTATAGGTAACAGTAGAACAACAGGTTAAGAAAACCATAGGTCGAGATGTAGGATACGCTATAGAAGATCATACCGAGGTCAACGGCGGACGGTCGTACGCCCACACTTTGAACTGTGGCAGCACACGACCAGGCCGGGATGACTGTTTGTAAACGGTAGATGATACTCGGCATAGCAACACCCCACGCGCCGTACTGGGAAAATGACGCCGCGTCATCACACATAGCAACAGGTCGTTGCTGCGCCGGCCGGCGGCGTATCGCGTGTAACACTGGGGCGCCTTTCAAGCTCCCCCTCCGTTCATGCTGCTTCGCAGTGACGTTGCGCGAGTATAACTGGGGCGCGTGAGTGAGCCGCCGCCGCAGACTGTCGTCGCAAAGGAAAGGGGCGGGGGATTATGTTGAAACGCGCCTCAAGGATACACGCGCCACGGCCACTGCCGGCCGGTTTAGCAACCGCCCGTTGCTATGTGTGACGAAGCGGCACCCTCTACGAAGAGCAGCATATCCGGCGCGAGCAGCGTTGCCATGCCGTGTATTTCCTGTCGTATGCAAATACGATGCCGGGCTAGCACCAGGTCGCACATATAGGCACGGCCATCGAGGCAACACCAGTGACTGGGAATGTGATGGTAGTGTGGACGCCAACGTTTATTTGCTGAGCCGGAAGGGCGAGTAAGGCGGCGGCGGAGGCTGCAGATGTGGATGCCGTTGAAATGAAGTTTGAGTCTTCCAGATATTGTGAAGGCTATATATATTGCCAGCTGAACATAAAATATATTTGGCCGATATTTGTTTAAAAGTCCGAGAAATGTTGCGCCTGATGCAGCGCAGAACATTAACCTGGGTTGCATGTGATCTGAGTCGGGTCATCATGTCCGGATTACGAATTTGCAGGGCATTCACTTGTTGTGTCATGATAAAGTAAAATATGGTGTGACTGAATCTGAACTGGTGTGAAAACGTAGTTTACTTAAAGGGGTTACGAAACATTTTGAGATGCTTCTGATCTGCGTGCATATTTAAAATCCCGGTCGTTTATTATATGAGTTACATTCACTCGCTTAATTACCGGAAGAAAATATAATTTAAGTCACCAGGAGACGTTCCCCCTCAGTTCTTCAAATGTGTCAGTATGGTAAGCAACATAATTTTTTTTCTTTTGTCTGTACAAGATGGCGACGCGGACCGGACTTGATGAGCGAAGTCAGTGTGTCCGATATCTCTACAACTTCGGCGCTATGATGACATCACGCATTCAAGTCAATGGGTGTCGTCAGATGTCTGATATTTTGCTAAGATGAAACATGAAACATGTTTGAAACATGGCCGGCTTATTTAGGCTCCAGTTGGCGCTTAGGTTTCGAGCCGTACGTCGTCATCGTATAGCCGTTTTGCAGCTACTTTGCATGGGCACCGCCATATTTGCTATCACTTGACATAGCTGACCTTCATTTCTCGTGTGCGGTGTATGTTTGACGCTACGCAGGCCACCGTCGAAGTTTAATTTTCGTTCTTTTTGCATTCCACGTTGATATTAAAGAATATTCATATGTTGGTGTCATACCTTATGGTTCAGGTTAATAATTTGAAGTCGCATTTATGCCGGGTAGTAGTGTTTTGTATTTATCGAAATGAGTCGAGCGTTGAGTGTGCCGACGACACGAGAATATGGCCTGCGCTTCAGAGACCATGAAAATTCATGCCATTTCCCTCTTTTTGTCAGTACGAGTACGCTAAGCCGATGGCGTAATGTGTGTGCATTTTACGAATATCATATTGACACCCAAAAAGTCGATCGCCGCCGTGTTCCTCGCCGCATGTGCGCGCTTTTGAGATCATTGACGTAAGCGAGGTAGCTGTTTCTGAATAATACTTGTACCGACAAGAATTAGAACCAAACATATATGAGGTGAGTCCAAAGTATATTGTCCTGAACGAGCAGATAGTCGCCTATTTACAATTTTTACCAGGGTAGAGCGGATCGAAATCGCATCTTTAAATAAGATTATTCGGCCTGGGATTATGAAGATCACAGCCTGTACTCAAAGATGATCATGCTTTTGCAGCCACGGCTTTGCCTTGTTTGATCGCATTCTGTCCACGTGAAAAATCATAATATCTCGTGCAGAAAGAAAAAACTCTTATTGTGTAACCCTTATTATTGCTCATATTGCTCACCGCTTAATTTTCCATGCAAAATTCAGGAATGAATTTTTTTTTTTTTAAATTCAACTTTTGAAGATAGCATTTTGCGGTCTTTAAACACCCACAAATCTAGTTTTAGTGTGCTGACTTTTGCTAGAACCGTGTTTATTTGCCGTTATGACAAGAGCACCTTTACATTAAATTTGTTTTCTATAGATGTCAGACTATATATTGACAAGGCTCGACATAGATGGGAAGCCAGTCGTGCATTTCAGGGGGCTTGCTTAGGCCACTAATTTTTTGGACTGTGACAATTTTAATGTAAGAATTTTTGAGAACAAGGGAGAAAACTGCCAGCTCATGGCATGCATAAGTTCGTTCAAAATAACATCACGGTCCTACGATGTAGGTGATTGTTTTGATGGAGGGGATCTGCAGGAGGTATCCTGGAGTTGTACAGCAGGCTTGGACAAACGTGTACCCAGGTGGGAGCGATGCTGCTAAATTTAACTAAAACAACAAGTAAAAGGATGACCGGAAGTGCCTGCACTGATACAAAATGCCCGTGGAATGCGTCCACAAAGAAAAACGCGGCAAGGGAGTCCATGGGGAAGGTCACAAAAACGAAACACCGAATACGTTCACATTTGCCTCTCATTTGAATCTATAACCGCACTTCCGTGGTGCACCACTAGATATAAAGAAGTTAAAGACAACGCTTCCTTTTTATTTGATCAACTCTCCACATGTGCTGAAAATTCAGTATCAAGCAGCCAGTTGTACCTAAGTACAACATTGCTGCGTGTGACCCTGGAAGAGCTCGCCATAGGTAAACTCGTAAAATGGGCCAAATCGGTAATGGCCATCTTGTACACAGCCTAGTCGTAATAGCAGATAAATCGGCTCTTCTCAATTTAAACACAGGTTTTGTCTCTGAACGTGCATAACACAATTAAAATAGTTGATGAAAGAATTACATGTTTATCGCTACTGAAAAAGGTTCGACACCTAGTGGTGAACAGTGTTCGTGCAAATGGCAGAGAATAAGTAAACAATTAGACAGCATCAAATTGATTAAATTCACGCTTAGGTCAAGGCTCTAAACAAGTGTTGTAATGTTTGTAAATATAACAACAACAAAAAAGAAGCAAAATCTGCAGTGTACCCTCTGCACTTTCGAACCTTTTGTATCAGATAACAAAATATTGAATAATGGTAAACATGAGACACCACCAAATCCCAGCAGGGTCTTAGTGAGGCTTTCGAGTTCACTATTTTTTGTCGAGTGAAGTAGCCCGCTTCTTCGCCGATTAGGCTCGTTGCCCCTCGTCGGTGATATGGTTCGCATCAACCGGCTCCTCGAAGTAACTCGCCATGCTGTGGTTGTAGTTTTACGTGTTTATTCGTTCAAAAGCCCCCTTATCCCCTCCAGCCCAGGTGCATGGGTTTTTAAAGAATCCTGGAGTAAAGAGATTACATTCTTGGTCAATACTATTACGACGTCCTCCTTTTTGCCCACGCTGATTAGGTCCTCAGTGGCCCCGGCCGGCGGTCGCTGCCCTGGACCTGCAGTTCCCAGTCACCAGTCCAGAAATACTCGTTCCTCCGCGAACGCGTGGTTAGGATCCGGGACGCTGCGTCGGAGCCACTTGCCAGCCACTTAAGAGCTGTTTATACTCCAACGTCCACGAACGCAACGCGCGCCGGTGCAGACCGACGTTCGTCGGCCACTACGCCGCGCAGAGAAGCGCCCGAACGATGGTTTTTACAGTCCAGCGTAGACTCACGCTGGTCCAGCGCGCCCCGACGAACTGCACCACTTTGCGCATGCGTGTCTCCGTGGCAACCTCATCGTCTCTACAAAGTTATCTATGGGCGGTAGCTTGCGCCACCTAGCCTAGAGGCAATCCGTCAGTGTGGTTCGTCCTTGTGTTATCATGTCACACTTCAAAACAACAATTCCGGGTAGCCAATAGCAGTTCAAAAACAAGCAAATGATGGTGGTAACGAATGCAAACGAGCATTTATTTTCTCCTAAATGTCACACAATTGTCACAAAAAAGCCCGATATCGTGTCCGTCGAACCTAGCTGCATCGCAGATTCGCCGGAATCGTGCCAAGCGACTCCGGCGATTTCACCGGAATGCTTCAATAAAATCGATGCACTCGATATTCCACAGAGACCCTTTTCTGACAGATAGGCGGTCTGTTATCATCATAGTAGACTTTCAGGCTGAATTAAGGCCTGTTCACACATGCAGCGGAGCACTACAAGCATAGCGCTAACCTCGCGCTAAGCGCGTGCTGACCGGAGCGTTCACCAGCTTTGTATCGCACCGCCAAAACTGTTGCTCCTGGCAGGCGATACGTAGCTGACGGCACGTGAGGAGCGCTACATCAGCGCTTCGCTCCATGTGAGAACCGGCCTTTAAGAAACGGACACCGAAGAGAGCGGACGATGCCTAAATTACGCAATGTACGCGTTCGAAATTGCAACTCACTTTACAAAGCCAATACAAACAATACAGGATTCAGTCCAATTGTCATCGCGTACCGCTACTATTGTTTACAAGCTGGGACAGCCCAGGTGAAACTTTCTGACAGGCTAAATATTCCAGAGGTTTCACTGTGTCCGCCGTTCCCGTACATTCGACGATGCTTTTTCGATCGGGAGCGACTGCCGGTGAGTGTGATTAACACATGACTCTAAATAGCACACACATTAGGTCATTCTTAATTCTAATTAACCCTACCTTTGGCGCGTCATCGAGTTTCCAGCGTATTCCGGCACCCCAACACCACGGCCTACCACCACCACTCGTTAGGGCGATAGGCCTATCGAGATTCGAGGGTAGCGCATCCTCGGAGCGGTACAAGTCCACGCACACACTCGCCCGATCAAGCGCACGAACGTTAAATACGCGCACCAACACGGGAACACAACAACAGCATACGACACACGGCAAGGACGACAGTAGAGTAGATTGTTGGGCTAGCTGGTTTTGGAACTTTAATTACATTTTAGCGCTCAAAAACACGGACAAAAAGACGAGAATCAGACACCACTGTGCGCTGTGGTGTCTGATTCTCGTCCTTTTGTCCTTGTTTTTGAGCGCTAAAATGTATTCCAAGAACGACAGGTTCAGATTCCAGAAATGAGCATCTCGCACACTCCGATTGGCCCCGACGACCCCGCCAGCCGGATTCCTGAATCAGGCATTCGCGCGATGGCTTCTGGGATAGCCTCCGTCGGCGCCGTCGTCGTCCAAAGTTGAACGTAAAGCATGTCCAAGTCCGTCGTAAGCTACGCTGTCGCGCGTCGAGCTGCTTGCGCTGCGCCGCGTTCTACTTGACGTTGGAGTATGACACCCCGTCCGCAGACAGCGTCAGCGAGCGTGAACGAGCGCTTGCGCTCGTTGACGTTACGACGGAGTATAAACAGCTCTTTAGAGGCTTGTAGTTGTGAGCAGCACAACACACAACACCAACCCACATTCTCCGCGGCTTTAAGGTCAGGCGACTCCAGTCAAAATGATGTACACAGGCGAGCAGCCCTGAGCCGGAGACCTAAGCACCATGTACGGCTTTGCGACACACGGGAGAAAGGCCGGCGCCACCCGCGGAGACAGAAGCACGCTTGCTCCCGCGGGTGCCTTGTAAGCCGAGACGGGTGCCATATTCCGGCGCCGGCGGCTCAAACGGGGTCCAGGCTCGCCGGGTTTATGTTCGCTCCGCTGGCGCACATTCACGACAAAGCCGAGGCCGTTCGTCTCTGTATCAGTGCCAGACGTGGTGCCTTTAGCGGGGAGGTAACGGCAAACAGAAGCAAAAGCAAACCAAACAGATCTCAATAACATCCGCACCAGACCTTCCTAGTGCCGCCATGTCCGGCTCAGTCCTGGCGGTCTCGGTGTCCGCCGACACCTTCATGAGGGCTGTGTCGCCTTTTTAAGAAAGCCACGGTGAAAACAACAAAAAAAGAAAAACCCCAGCAGCCGCCCCCCAGAGCTCGTATGCGCCAGGCGCCGTCACCACTGTTCGTCACGTTGAGCCCGACAGTCTTCCAAAGAGATGTAAGGACAACAGAATACAAGAGTACCGACGAGATTCACCAGGTGAGAGTCATGTCCACCCCCTGTAAACCACAAATATATGAGAAACACGTGTTCCAAAGACGACAAGACTAAATTCGTTTGTACCTGCTGCCTGGAAATGAGAAGAAAAAAGCACGCGACGAGTTCCCAAGGCCGAGTAGTTCAGTGTGACCACATTCCCTATTATGGGTTCCCGTAGAACATGATTCCCTCTGCGGCCGGCTCACGAATGAGCCAGTGTTCGCTGCAATGTGTTACAAGTAACTGCGTTACCAGTAACACATTATGTTTTCTCGGTAACGTAGTAACGTACTCGTTACTCTTTTAAGACAGTAACGGGTAACGTACTTACATTACACATTTTAAATAACGTGTAACTTAGTTCCATAGTCGATAATTCTTCTTCCCAAAACTTAAAAAAGTGTATATATATACTTAGTTTTTTTTGTGTGTTTTTGTCGCCAAGCCATGTGAATTTTTAGTTTTTTGCCTTTTTTCGTGTTTTTTTCTTGTGAGTATTTTGGCGAACTCGCAAAAAACGAAGTAATTATGTTCAGTTCCTGCATCAACATAATGTTTCTGGATATATGGCGCTGATGCATAACTGTACTGTCAAAACACTAAAACGTGTTAATTCATAATTAAACAAAAAATAACGCCAAAGTAACACGCGTTGTTTTTATCGGTAACAGTAACGCGTTGTTTGTATTTTGAGCTAACATAAATCGGTAACGCGTTACTTTTATTACTAAATAACGAGTCATGTATTTTTATATTTTTTCGGTAGTGCCGACAACACTGCTTATGAGCAGACCAGCGTTCTGTGTCGAGGGGGGTTTTCGTATCATGGGCAGCTTCTGCATCTACTCCTGTTTAGTTGCAAGTTTTCACGACACGTGACTTGCCCACCTAAAAGAAAGCAGTGAAAGAAATCTATACGTGAAAAGCGCGGAGTGCACGGTCCCGAGCCTGAGCTTGGGAGAGCGTATGACTCACAATGCTTCAGAGTAGCCGTAACGAATACAATGTGTGGCGCTTTAATCAGCTGGTGAAGAATTCGTGAGGGTTCAGGAGGCTTTTTTTTGCCATTTACCACATTTATGAGTTTAGTTTAGCTGTTTGGGATTGTGCGTCGGCGTGCTGTCAGCTGTGTGTAAAGTGATGTACTTTTCAAAGCGTAAACTGCTTTTTCGTTAGTTTATTTATATTTGTCTGCCTAAATACCCCAAAAACCTTTGTAACTATTTTTCTGTTTTGTAATATTTATTTCTTTGTTGTTTCAAAGTCGAACCAATGCGACCTTTATTAAGTTTTATTGCAGGTGCTTATGCATTTTATCCATGACTGGAAGTTAACAAATGAACAAATTTCTCATTGCAGTAATATCAGTCTTGAAGTCTACGCCACCACCTTAAAACATGTGAGTATATTGTCACGAATAAGAACTGATGAGGCGGCGAATAACTGAAGAAACTAAACGTTTAATGGGGCGAGCTTATGCCCAAAAGAAATAGTGAAAGGCTAGCGTCGCAGGCGTCGATGTCGGCGAAACAGCAGGATCGAGCGCTGGGGCGACACTGACTCCGGCTCGCCACGTGGAGCACCTTTTGTACCCGCCTGGGTTTCTGGAACATTCTGCTTAGAAAGTTCGGCGCGTAGAGCATTTGTAACTTGATAAGACGATAAAGTTCTCGAACTTACGAGAACGACAGGTAGAAAGATTAAATAATAGAACACTTCACTACTTGGAATTGAACCCTGATCTTCCTCGCGACAGTCAAGCACGATAACCATTCGGCCACGCACGCGCTAGCTCAGCGACACGTGTGGCAATATCAATCCAAATAGAATGGGTCTGAACACATACGTTTTTACACTACTCTCTCTGTCCTTTCGAAAAAATGATAACCATGCGGTACTACCACATTGTCCAGCACAATTGAATCCAGCCAAGTTTCCGTGATGGCCACTACAGTAGAAGTATAGTGTTACAAAACATTTTTTAGCTCTAGCGTTTTGTTGACAATACTTCGTGGATTCAGGGAATTTATAAAGAGGCTTTTTTTAATTTTTGTCAATATAGGTTCTTATAAATGATATATGCCCAGGGGTAGGTATGTTGTGTTCAAAAAGTCCACTTCATTGTCAGAGGAATGAATATTGGAAGCAAAATGTCCAACTTTCTGCTACATTCCAACATCCCGTCCGCACCTCATTCCATTAACCCTCATATTATCGTACAATAAATACATCTTGTTCCTTTTTTTTTCATTCGCACTATCCGATAGCTTCCTCTTTATCACACTTACATTTTTCGAAGAGTATTCGTTAATAAAAATCCGCGTTTTTTATATTCTTTATAATTTCTAAGAACGTCTTGTTTGTTGTTATAAATTTTAAAGCGCATGATTATTGGTCTTAGCTTGCCACTAGCCATTCTTATTAGATGGTGAATTTTTTTTGACAGATGCAACTTCAAGCCTAATCTTTGTTTTAAAAATCTTTTGAACTACTTTCTCTATTAAGTATTGATCTGACTCTCTTACCGATTTTACTGCATCATGGAGTACTAAATTGTTTCGTGTACAATTTTTCTTTTTTTAAAATCAAAATTTTAGCTTTAAACTTTATCACGGTCGCTTTTAAACGCGATAGTTTCCGTTCTGCGTCGTTAACTGTTGCGGTGAGAATATTTTAGAATTGAACCCTTTAAGAGTGCCTAATGTTTCATTAAGGAACATTTTAGTTTCAGCTATCTGGGTTATGTCAGCAGCCATCTGTTTTTGGGATTCAAATATATTCTAGAATGTAATCGGACCTTGATTCTTTTTGCCGTTCCCACCCCATATCAATACAAGTGCACCCCTATGGCAAGAGCAGCAAGCAACGATTGTTTGAAGGGTAAAAAACATTCATAGACATTCTCGCATACCTTCATATAAGAAAAGAGCGACCTGTAAAGCATGTCTCATTCGCTGTCTCCTTCCCCCCTGACAGATGATCCGCCTATTCTCATTTATATACCTGGTGGTTGACGAGGATGTGCCGTGAGGACTGTTCATTGGCGGATGTAACACCTGGTTTAAGCTCTCATGAGTGGATATATTCAGAATTTGTACTATTGCTATCTGGATGACGAGCACGGCGTTGACTGCGTAGCTTTGAAGTGCGTTCGTTGTAGCGTAATGAGCGTGGCGTCTTTTGCAGCCGAAACGTTTTGGAGCGACAGCAGCAGCAGCCTAACAGCATGTAAAAAAAGAAAGATTTGTAAAACGAGTCTCCTCCGCTGTCGACTTGCACTCATAGGTAGATGCGGGTCAATGCTAGAAGATAATATCTCTTATTCTACATGGAGAACAATATGACCCAGAATAACTTTTCGGCTAAGACAACAATTACAAACGATAAATTTTCTTAATGATTTGTACATTTTTTTTTAGTCACACTAGATGAGTTTCCTTCATAGACACCTCGCACAGAAGATGAAAACTCGAACACAAATTTAAACTCGTGAACATGCGAGTCTTTATTCGTACGGCTTAATATTTGAGAATAATGATGGCGGTCACGGGGCACATATTCCCACGCAAGACGACGGATGTATGGCATGGCGTTGCCCTGAAAAAACACGGTTGTTTTTGTTTCTAAAGGAGCGGACCATACACTTCCAACTAGGCTTATCTTTATCTTCAGGAGGATAAAGCGGTGCCCTCTGCACTCTCGCCACTCGACTGTATCAGATTGGAGTGTTTGAAGTTTGTTGTTGTGTTCAACGTCGTGGTAGAAAGGGTTTAAAAGCACTTTGGAACGGGAGCGTCCGAGACGGCGAAAGAGTGCTTACCCAAGCAGCACATTATGACCGGCTCAAGCTTGAGCCAGACTGGGCAGCCGGGAAAGTTTCACTGGGCCTAGATTGTTTTGCCCCATGGCGCTAGGCAGCCCCAGTCTGGCTAGCCGGCCCGGCAGTTCAGTGGGGGTTCCTTGTCTAGCCAAGCTTGGCTATAGGTTGTAAAACCAGCCTGGGCCAGGGTGGCAGTTCAGTGGTCAGCCAAGCTTGGCAAAACGGTCTAAATGCAGCCTGGGCCATGCTGGCAGTTCAGTGGTCAGTCAAGCTTGGCAAAACGGTGTAAATGCAGTGTGGGCCAGGGTGGGAATTCCCTGGTCATTCAATCTTGGCTATGCAGGGAATTTACGCACTACTCCCAAGGAAGCCTACGTTGTCATTCAAAGGATGTTTTTGTGGCATATAGCCCAGCAACATCTCCAATTTTCGGTGCTGTGTGCAGAAAAAACTGGTTATTTCTTTGTTCGGGATTTAGTGCCTCACAAATAATAAAGCTGCTCAGTAATTTTTGTGCGAGCCATTGTATTTATTGTGTGGTCGGCATGCAAATGAAGCTGATAAATTGAATGAAGTTCGATACAGTCGTTTTTTATTTCATGTTCAGTACATGGTGCTGGCTTATGCCCGAGTCCCACTACAGCGACGAACAGAAACGAACGACAGCGACAAACCTCGAACCTAAAGCGCAGTTCACACATATGCAACCGACAGAGACCGGGAGAAACCAGACCGGTGTTTAAGCCTCTTGCGACGTCTTAGGACTGGATGCGCTGCAGCAGAGCTGGTCCTAAGACGTCGCAAGAGGCTTAAAAACCGGTTTGGTCTCTCTCGGTCTTACTCGGTTGCATATGTGTGAATGGCGCTTTAGTCTTTCGCGATTTGACAGGCTTTGTAGAATAAAAAAGGCTACGCTTAAACACAAGCATCATGCACGCGAGGGTATCTTTGGCAGGTTTACAATCATTTGTGCTTATTTCACGAGCCCCAAAGGAATAAACGCCTGCTAGAGGTACCATCTCGGGCATGCTGCATGGGTTGGAGGCTTATCCGTGTCGTTTGTTTCTGTTTGTCGCTCTAGTGGGACTTGGACATAATGCCAGAGTCCCACTAGAGCGACAAAGGCTGGATGCTGGATAAGGCAGGTAGCTGGTCGAGTATCTGCTGCCTGGTAACTGGGCTTCACAGCTAGCAGGTGGCTCTGCCAATCCGAGTACTAGTGACAGCAATTGTCGATGGTTCACCCCATGGCCACTTCATGGCTGTGACGTAGAGCTGGATAGCAGCACCTGGAGAAGGAACAGGATAAACAGGGATGCATGTTTAGTAAATGTGTTTTACATGAACTGTAAATCATGCTCCTAATTAAATTATAACACAGCAGAAAGGCTACCCAAATGGTCTTGGTGGTATTTTCAGTCTCCTTCAATATAAAAGACCTACTGAAAGTGTGTGGCTGAGATGGCAGTGGTCGGAAGAGCTATGTGCACCTCCGTGTGATTCAGTTCTGCCTCGAGGAAGGACTCTCATTCGGGGCTCAACTGGTTCTGAACTTGCGAACAGCTTCACGAAGGCTCGAAGCAAGCAT
Source organism: Ixodes persulcatus (assembly GCA_013358835.2). Taxonomy (NCBI): domain Eukaryota; kingdom Metazoa; phylum Arthropoda; class Arachnida; order Ixodida; family Ixodidae; genus Ixodes; species Ixodes persulcatus. The sequence goes on from JABSTQ010008959.1 coordinate 71,511, forward strand.
GCTCATCACTGTTTTTGTTATCAGTTGTTTCTGGTGTAACATTTTAGAACAGGCACTGTCAAATGAACAAATGTTAAAGTTACACCCGAGTCTCATGTTTGAAAAAAAAAGTGTGTTGAAGAGCGCATTTATTAATCAGAAGGATGGCACGGACCTTGCACTTTAACGGTCAAAATCATTGCCTTGCCTCTGGCCAGTCTCTCTCGAACAGTAATTTCTGAATTAGGCTGATGAACTGCTCTCCACCACGAAACCGAAAACTAATAAGCGTGTGTTGCACTTTAGCTGAGCCCGGAGTAAGTCCTCCCCTTGGGTATAATGGAATCTCTCAGAGCGCACAAAGCGCCCCTACCAGCCACTGCCTCGGCCAGGCGCTCCCATTGGGGCTTTCATATTGCAGGAGACTACACAACGCAGGAACTACAGAAGTCGACAGTGACAAGCTTGGTTTCCGTCTATTTGTAGTATACTACTGTCAGTAAATTCAAAATAAAAGCCAGTTAGAGCACCTCAATGTGAACACCACATATAACATGCAGTACTCTGGAAGGTTGCTCAGATCATCTGAAAGCAATTTGAATTGCCGCAAGGTAAATTTTTTTTTTTGTTTCTCTTGATAGCAAAACCGAGCCATAAGCACACTTCCCTATAAAGACAATGTTTCCTATGCTTTTCTTTAAATGCATGGAAGTGCCTTTTGATATATATGTTGCATACCTATAAAATTACAATATAAAGTGGTGCCAACTTCCACTGACAGCCCTGAAGCTATAAAACCACAAAAACAAATTCCCCAGTAATTAAAACGCAACAACAAAAATCATATCAGAAAAACATTCAGTCTGACCTAAGTATATGAATCAATAAATACAAAGAACGCTAGCCATATTCTCGTGAAAATGTATTTTAAAATGTCAATGTAAAATGGAATCAGACATATAATGCTGGAGTCCTACTAAAGCGACCAACAGAAACAACTGGCCCCGACCAGACTTCATACATTTAGCTTGCACACGAAGACACCTTTGGCAGGCTTGCCATCTCTCGGGGCTCATGAACTAAGCACAAGCGATGGCAAGCCCTGCCAAAGATATCTTCGCATGCATGCGGCATGGTCTGAGGCTTAAGATGGCAAGTTGGACTAGGTGGTTATTCATCACTGAATAATATGGCAGAAAAACATGACCAACGAAGAAAGATGCGACAGGACACGACGTATCTTCAACCGAACGGCTTACTTAAAAAAGAAATATAATACAAATAAAACCTGACACCTGTGGGCAGAGCACCGTAATATAAGGTCAAACGCACTTCCTTAGAAACAAGCATCACTGGCTCTACAGAGTGAAATTCTTTGTCAGACAATGACAATGCACTCACACAAGAGTTGTTACCCTGGGATTTTATCAAGGTCACCTAACAGTTACAGTGTCCACTGTGAGTGCAAGTCCAACTTAGAAAAGACTAGTGTCATAGTCCGTTACAAGACAAAAGAGCAAGGAAATTCACAATGCCCTCTTGATATAATTCCAGGATAACAACTCGTGTGAGCACTCCCTCGCTGCTATTATCTGACAAAGAATTTCACTATCTGCAGAGCCAATAATGCTGGTTTCTGAGGGACTGTTTAGACCTTACCTTAAGCCCGCTTCCATGGTGCGATTTGCTTGCAAATTTACAGCTGTGACGTCTGGCACTGCAGCAGCTTCCCCTATGCTTTTACTTTTCTGCACGAGTGATATCACAACAAAAAAAATCGCAAGTAAATCGCACCATGCGAATCAGGTTCACAGTGTTCTGCCAGCATGTGCCGCTTCTGATCCGCAGATATTTATTTTACCAAAGTAAACCATTCAGTTGAAAGTTACGACGTGTCCTGTCCAGATCTTCCCTCATTTTGTCCGTGTTTTTCAGTGTATTATCCAGTCTTAAGGCATATCAATGTCGGGTGTTTCTCGTTGTCGCTCCAGTAGGACTGAGGCAGAATGGGTAAACAGTCATGTCTCGATAATATGGATACTCTGCTATATAGAAACCATTTTCGGGAACCAACTGAGTAATACCTGCCTTTTTGTTCCGTAATATGGACAGCTCAAATTGTGGACGCTTTGGGGAGGAATGGAGGTGTCCATATTTATGATCCCTCAATATTGAATTCCCTAGTGGTTGAATTTATGATGCATGCTTCTGAAGTCCGTTAAGGCTTTTCCACCGTACACCCACTGCTAGTGTGGCCATGCAAATTTTGTGTCTGCAGAGAACACACCGCAGTCAAATGATATCCTCATTTGGCAAT